>ML835907.1:10027-23593 GCA_009831015.1 Picea engelmannii | reverse complement strand
GTGTGTTGTTTTTTTTACTTAGTGGACCTTAGGTCGAGTCAGTGTTAATGGCATCAAATCCTGGGAGTACCAATGGAGGAACCCCTTCTCCTGGGGAACCTTATACCTTTCCTTCATTTGGAAACTTTGGTCCTCCATATGTTGCCACATTGAGTCTTCTAGGACTCACTATCGGATTACCGGTTTGGTTGTTCCCCACTCCGGTGATCCCGAATCCTCCCAATGTTTCAACTGCACCTAATACTTTAGATGTTGGTACACCACCCACACATCAACCTCATGTCGAATTTTCACCTTCTTCGCCCATTAAGTCTCCTTCCATTTATCCTTCTTCGCCTAGTGAAATCTCCAAAGCAAGTAACCAGGTTGATCAAAAGAAGAAGAAACAGAAAGAGAAGAAGAAGAAGAACCTGAAAAGGACCAAGACCCCAACAACATCAGATGTTGGCTCTAAGAAACCGGTTACTGTTAATAGTACTGGGAGTGTTGATGAGGTCAACAAGATTAAAATGAAGAATCCAAAACCCAAATTCCCTTGTAGCCTTTGTAAGGGTGACCACTTTCTGAGGGATTGCCCCGGTCTTACCAAGGTCTTAGAAATGTGGTCCTCCACATCATCGGCCTCTGTCGGTCATGTCAATGATACCCCGTCAACTAGTGATGTTCATGTTGGTAAGAAGAAGCAAACTATAAAGTTCCCTTGCATGTTATGTAAAGGTAATCATTACTCTCACCTTTGTCCTCGCATGGACGAGGCTTCTTCTCTTTCGGAAAAACTTCAACTTCCAAAAGGTTATCATAAAATTTCCCCCGACCCATCATTGGTTGATGGACTGGTCAATCCGGTTCCATCCCCGGTCAGTCTGGTTGATCAGGTGGTCAATCTAGTTTCCTCCTCGATTGAACCACGAACCCAAGTAGATGATCCAATTCCATCATTGATTAACCCCACTCTTCATCAAAAGAGTGACACCAAAGCGGTCGATCCATTTCCACCGGTCGACCCCATTCTTCCCTTGGAGAATGAAACTCAAGTGGTCGATCCAGTTTCGCCATCGGTCAATCCCATTCCTCCATTGTGGAATGTCAAAGTGACTGATTCAGTCCCTTCCTCGGTTAGTCCCACTCTTCTTTTGAAGAGTGCCAAAGTGGTCGATGTAGTTTCTCCATCGGTCGATCCCATTCCTCCATTGCGGAATGTCAAAGTGACTGATCTAGTCCCTTCCTCGGTCAGTGCCACTCTTCCTCTCAAGAGTGCCAAAGTGGTCGATGCAGTTTTTCCATCGGTCAATCCCATTCCTCCATTGAGGAATGTCAAAGTGACTGATCTAGTCCCTTCCTTGGTCAGTCCCACTCTTCCTCTGAAGAGTGCCAAAGTGGTCTATCCAATTCCACCATTGGTTGATCCGATCCAATCATCGGTCGATCCTACTCTCCTTCTAGAGAGTAAACTCGATATTGCGCATGTTTTTCTCGTTAATACAGACTCTACCGTACCGGGAGGCATTCCTCCTTCTCCTGCGAAACCCCCTCCAAGTAATGAGGCCATCCTTTTTGATTGGGGTGTGCTAACTAGACCTCGTCTTCCCTCCCACATTCCTTTCCATATTACAGTACAGGTTCGTGGTTGGGATGTTCCTCAAACGCTGATAGATGAAGGTGCGTCCATTAGTATTTTGTCTTCTGTTGCTTGGTACGCTTTGGGTTGTCCACAACTTGCACCGGTTACACATAATTTGTTAGCTTTTAACAGAAGCACTAGTCAACCTTTAGGGATCCTTCCTTAGTTTCCTGTAACTTTGGGAGGGAAAACTATCTTTATCGATGTCATGGTAGTCCGAGACCCCTTGGATTTTTCTTTACTCCTTGGGCGGGATTATGTATATTCTATGAAATCTCTTGTATCCACCCTTTTCCATGTGATATCTTTCCCTCACAATGGAATAATTGTGACTATTGATCAACTTTCATTCATCGGCCCTGACTGGGTTACCTCCCTAAGTGGTTCTTATATGCAGACAGTATCACCCCCGCTGCATGTCAATTATGTGGCATTGTCTCCCATGCTCTCAACTTCTGATGATTTGGATCTGGTAGTTGACATGATGATCTCTTCGGTAGGGTTATTGGAGCTCGATCTCCTTACCCCTGTCACGACCCTTGACATGTGTTCCTTCTAGAGTGATTCTCTTCCATCCGGCGAAGATCTCTTGGAATCCATGACCGAGTTTTGTCCCTTGACATGGTATCCTTCCAGAGCGTTATCCTCTTGGAAGCCATGATCAAGAAGCAACCACGAGCATAGTTTTTCTTCTCTGTGGCAAGCTCGTTAAAAAATGAAATAGAGGCCTTGAGCATATTTCTTTTCCTGTGTCAAGCTCGTTAAAAAATGAAATAGTCACCTCTCTTGAACCTTCTTTTCATCCACCCTTATCCTTCAGTGAATGAATTGAAGCTTGGAGGGCATGTCTCCAGCCTTTGATGATCTTTCTAGAGTTAAGCCACTAGATTTCAAGCTGGGGGCATACCGAGCTTAGTCTTTGTTCTTTCTCGTGCTCGTAAATACATGAGAATGCATCCGGGTAGACGTTTATCTCTTTTTTGGACCTGTATGGATACACGAATAAGGAACCCCCTGGAGTCTTCTTTAAGCTCTTTTCAGACTCTCTAAACATGAAAATATTGCCGAGTGATCTTGCTTCCTTTCCCACTCGTTAAACGGTTTGAAAGGACATCTTTCGAGTGATAATTCATCTCTTTTTTGGCCTCGCGAGACTAACATTACCAAAAAGGACAACATTGGAGTCATCTTTAAGTTCTTTTCAGACTCTCTAAATATGAAAAGATTACCGAGAGACCTTGTTCTTTTCACGCTCATTAAAGTATTTGAAGAAAACGTCTGTTGAGCGATAGTTTATCTCTTTTTCGGTCTCGTCGGACTATTGTACGAAAAAGGAATTAAGAGAGTTCTCTTTTAAGTGTTTTTCCAAACTCTATAATCATGAAAAACCTTCAAGTTTTTTGTCTTTGGACTCGCTAAAACACACATCGACAGGCCCATACGGGATCGAACCCTTGCTTCTTCCAGTTCGCTAAACAAAGGAAGAGGAACTTACCGAAGGTGAGTTATATCGAGCATGTGTTATCCTCCTCGAGCTCATTAAATCAAAAAGAGGTACTCATCTTTCTGGATGGGGGGGAATTTGAAAGAAGCAAGCCAAGCAGTCTCTTGAGAACATTACCAAGTAACTCTTAGAGTTTCCCTTGAACATGGCACTGTGTCTTTTGCACGCATTATAATCCGCTAAACCTCTGCACTGAGCCAATCCTTTGAGTTTCTTTCACTCCTTTGGGTCACCTGACATAAGTCACAACATCCACTACATCATCAAGTTTTGGTCCATGTCATGTTTATGCTATTGTGCCTCAGTGTTCAAGGGAAGTATCCGCCTCTAGAGTCAGCCATCACAAATATCTTGTCTCAAAACCCATGCCAGTCCATGTTCATTTGATCTACCAATTACATCTCTATGTTCGTTTCGTGTCGTTGATGGGGGATACGTCAAGGCCCTCCTTCGACGAGCCTATTCCTGTCGACTTCAACACATTATCCGGGAACTAGACTTAGAAACCAGTTAGTACTTTGGGACCTTCATGCCTCAATGGCAGGCCTCCTCACATTTGACAATGTGTTTTTATCATTGACCTCTGATCGGATGATTCCATGGATGTTCAACTCCATCTCATCCATTCACATTCATTGGAATGTACTAGAGTACCTTGGGAATCATTGACATTACTGGTGATCTCCCTCGCACTTGTTAACGGTTTACATCATTGACCAGTAATCAAGTGGTTTCTGCCATGTTTGACATCAGGACATCTATTCACATGGTTAGATTCGTACCACATTAGGATCGATAAGAAGACCCTGGGTTGAGTGATCACTTTGGTATGTACTTTGCCCAGGTTGTGAAGGAGTTTCTCTTGGACAAATGATACATACACTATTACATAGATCCACTTTGTATTGGTTGTGGCTATGTCTTGTCATCTCGTAGATCCACTGTGTATTATTCATGGCTACGATCAATTCAGGTCATTGGAGTATAGATCCACATTGTATCTTCGGTGGCTATACCTTTTTGTCAATACAATTATGGATCCGTAGTGTATTTTATGGCGGCCATATCTTGCAAGTCTTGATCACCCAAGCATAGGTATGCCTGCCTTGGGTTTTGAAACATGTCATAATATTTGTTGGATGTTTGTGTGTAGCTTCCGTCAGGTTCTCTGAGTCTATACCCTTGCTTGAAAGTATACAAAGCATTTCAATTATCAGTTCTCATCTTCTAACTTCATACTTTGGGGGGCAATCTGTTACACATCGAAATTACTCACTTTGATAGTGTCGCAAGTGTCATCATTACAAAGGTCGCAAGTGTCGCACTTTGCTCACAAGTGTCGCAAGTGTCAAAGAAAGCATATTGTCATGATGCATATGTCGTGCCTATAACGACATGAGGAGGACACTTGAAACACCTCAAACATTTGATTTGGAAGAGGAGAAATGAGTCAGAAGGCTCATGAACCTTTTGCCATCTGAAAACACTAAAAAAACTAAATTTTTGGAGGGGAGCGCTCCCCTATACCTCTTCTGGGAGCACTGACGCTCCCCCTTACACTATCTGGGAGTGTTATAAAGCTCCTCTAGCCCTTTTGAGGTAGCGCTATGGATTTTGAGAGCGCTGGTTCCCCCCTAGAGTCTACTAGGAAGCGCTACAGTGCTCTGATGGTCCTTTTGAGGGAGCGCTACCTATTCTGGGTAGTAGTTAGGTTGTTGAGATGAATGGGGGAAGGATATTTTCATTCTTAGAAGGAATTTGAGCTCAAATCCCTAGTCCAGCCATGATCCTAGGGCAGATCCTCAACTAAAGGAGGAAAACCCTCAACTTCCCCAAGGATATCTCAAGTGGTTGAAGCCTCTCCAAGGCTATATAAGCAAGATTTCTAATGGTGAAAGGGGACTGGAAAGAGAGAATCACACCAAACTTATGATCTCATAAGTGGTGCTTGAACAAAGATATTTTGGAAGCAAGAGACCTATGATCTCATAGGGAGTAATTAGTGAAGCTATCATCATTCAGATCGTGGATCTTTTGAGCAAGGGGTAGACAAGGAGGACTTGACGAAACTGTTGCAACTCATCTATGGCTGTAAGCAATGTTTTGTCCTCATTAATATAATTTGCTTGGCCTGTTTCTTTCTAATCCATGTTCAATCTCACATGAATTTGTCTCTTTAGTATATAGACCTATTTCAGACTAATCTTGATGGAGTAGGAAGTAGTTGTACTTTGTTTGTCTACAAGGCTTATCGAGGAGCGAAAGATTAGAGCTCAACTCAGAGCGTGCAAGGACAAACACCGATAAAAGGTACTTCTTTTCTCCTTCCTTATCACACACTAGTCCACCTAGATCTAAAAGGAAGTCAGTGACCATGATAATCACTTTCTGTCTTAGAGTTAAGAGTCTAGCTCTTTGAGGAGATCTACTTGTCCGCAGGGAGATTTTCCTTCAACAACTGTCTCCCTTGTTCTTTGAAGGGTTGGAGCCTTCACCTTGCAACCTTGTATTTCTTTCTTCCATCAATACTTTCATCATTTCTCTCATTTCCATGAAATCCTTTCTGAGATCTTCATCTTCTGTAGGAATATTTTCATGTCTCTCTTCATGAGCCATACTTGGTGAATGCCTCCTTGAAGCTTAAGGTGATGATATAATTTTTCTTCTTGAAGGATGAGAACTTGGCTCTACAAGTTGACCTTCTCCTCTTTTGAGTTTCAACCTTGTGAGCATCAGAAAACAAAACACTTGCAAATAATCAAGCCTTCAAAAACCTAAGCTCTAATACCAACTTGATCTAAAAATGATAAAGGCTTGTATTCTTGAAAATATTTGCAAGATTTAATTCAAGTGTTCTTATGAAAATGGATCAATTTTGCAAACACATATTTTATAGAAATTACACATTCAAGATGCAGATAATAAGCATCAAATAACATTGAACAGTAAATACATAACACAACAAATGATAAAGGAGTTCACCCCTCTCTTGGGCTACATCTCCTGGTCCAGCTTCCAATGGATCTTTTATATTATTTTATCAAAGTAATAAAATAAGTGCTTTACAATCCTCAAAATGCCAAATAGATGGCTCCAATGGCTTCAGAATGTCCAAAAACCCCTAGCTGGGCTTTTTCGGCAGCTGATTTGGCCAAAAATTGAAGAAGATAGGCTTCTTGGAAGTTCCCCTTCAAACTTGTTGTCTCTGGATCGCCAAAATGCACCTCTGTGTGTCCAACCTAGCACACACGCTCATTTCCATGCTAAAACCTAGCACACGTGCATAACCGCAAAACCGCACAAACTGTAGGACGGTTAGGGAGCCTAGCCCCTAACTGCCAACCCATTGGGCATATGGGTCATATGACCGCGCGCGCACACGAAAGGAGCCAAGGTTTAAAACCAAGTCATATGGTAAGGCCCACGTGTCTAGGCGCGTGGGCTTTAAATTTGTTTAAAATGCATGGGGCTTTGAACGGGCGCATAGGTGGTGTTTATATGGTAAAAAAATATATGACCGAGGGCCGGGGCTTAGCCCAGGCCCGAACCGCGCCCCAATTCAAAACAAATGCAATTCAAATAAATTTAAACCCATTCATATGTTAAGAACCATTGGTGGGCACGCCGGTTGGGCGTCCCTTCCCAAAGTTCTTCCCCTGCCCATAGGTTGCGGGGTTGAGTCCTGCAAACTAAACAAATTTTAAACCATTGTTCGGGTGACACGTGGTGGCCCTTGCTTGGGCCACGTGTCACCAATCCATTCACCACCAAGATGCCACATGTCCGATGTTGATTCATCCACTTAACTTCCAACTATCCGCCAACTCAGCTCTTCCATGTTAGCGTACAACTCTGCCACATCATCGTACAGCCCTGCCATGTCATCATATGGCCCTGCCACGTGAGCATCCATACAGATTGTACGGACTGTATAGTCAGCACATTTTTTTTGCCTGTTTGATGATTTGAACAGAACGCGATATCTCACTCATCTGACATTCGTTTGAACCCAAACGAGTTGCATTGGGTTCGTGACGACGAGGCCTACGCACCCGTTCGATTTGAAGTGATTCCGAGCACTTTGAGTTTTGAGCAAAATTTGATCCCCTGGATCAGTGCCAAACCATTCTTTTTAAACTTCAATACAAAAAATCCACGATATTTCGTTTGTGAAGGAAACATTTCTCTTTAACATACAATATCCATGATATGGAAACATTTTCTTTAAACTACCCAATATCAATCTCAAAGAAAATGACAGGAAAAGGATTATCAAACTATCCAAACTTCATTTCTCCTTTTTAAAACCATAGATGTTCTTTAAACTGGTAAAGAGTTCTGCATGAGATTGTCGACAAAGCAATTTGACTCAATCAAAACTTTAAGTTTTAAACCTGTGAAGTAAAGCAATGCATACAAATTCTTAAGCAAAACAAAAATTAATTAATGGCTAATACACATAGTACACATAGATTTACGCCGGAAACCCTTAACCGGGAGAAAACCAACCTTCCTTGGTGCCACACCTTTCAAATATTCATTGTATTAATTTCACCATTCACCATACAATATATACAATATTTTAGGTATTTCGTAGATACCAAAACCCTAATCCCTTAATCCGAGATTAATTTATAAAACCGCTAAAAATAGCAAAATCCTCAAAAATAGAAAAAAACGCCCCCAAAAAAAACATTTGGGGCGTTGGGCGTAACCAGGGGGGGAAAACCTGCCCTCCCCTTGAGACCCCTCCAGGAAAGTACCCACACACACACATGCAAATACTAATACACATACCCAACATTCTTCCACTTGTTGTTTTCTTTACATACAAGGGTTCACAAGATTACCTAGTCAACAATCCAGGGCAATGATTCCCATTGTTACTCTACACCAAGAGAACTTATCCGTGCTCATAGACTTTGTCAATGAATCTGCAACATTCTTCAAAGTGCCAACCTTTTCCAGAAACACCTTCTTTTTTTCAACTATGTCTCTCACAAAGTGATACTGAACATTAATATGATTTGTCTTTGAATGATAATAAGGGTTCTTTGCTTGGAAGATTGCACTCTGACTGTAACACTCTAACCTCACTGCTTTTTGTATCAACACAATACCTGAACACAATCTCTGTAACCATACTACTTCCTTGCTTGTATGAGTGGCTGCCATGTATTCAACTTATGTAGTTGAGAGTGCCACTACAACCTGTCTTTTGCTCGTCCAATTGATTGCTCCTCCAAATAGGTTAAACACATACCCACTTGTGGATGTTCTGCGATCTAGATCTCCAACCCAGTCTGCATCAACAAACCCATGTATTTCCACCACTTTGTCCAATCCCGGTCTTCCTTGGTAGAACAATCCATAATTGGTAGTGCCATGAAAATACCTGAAGGCCCTCTTTACTGCTATCCAATGCTCCTTTCCTGGTTTTGACATATACCTTCTCAAAACTCCCACTACATGGGAAATGTCTGGTCTAGTACAGATCATTGCATACATCAAACTGCCAACTGCACTGGCATACAGAACATGGGACATGTCCTCTTCTTCTTCCTGTGTCTTGGAACACTGATCTACAGATAACTTTACACCTATAGTAATAGGAAGCTTCACAGGTTTACTTCCATGCATATTAAACCTCTGCAATATCGTCTCAACATATTTTCTTTCAACCAGAGTTTCTTGTTTGCACGATCTCTTAGCAGTTAGCAGCACCGAGAGCCTTCATGTTAAATTTGGAGGATAACTGCAATTTCACCTCCTTGATAACATCCATGTTATTTCCTACCAATAACATGTCATCAACATACAACACTACATAAATGAAGTGATCACCAAGCTGCTTGGAATATACATAGTGATCAACCCTGCTTCTCACAAATCCCAATCCAAGGATGTATGTGTCAAACTTTTGGTACCACATCCTAGGTGATTGCTTCAAACCATATAGTGACTTCTTTAGCTTACAGACTAACTCTTTATTTCCCTTCACTACAAATCCTTATGGCCGCTTCATGTAGATTTATTCTTCCAGATCCCCATGTAGGAATGTAGTATTCACATCCATCTGTTCCCCTTCAAGATCAAAAGCAACATCAATAGATAAAAGAAATCTAATAGAGGTTAACTTGGAAACAGGAGAAAAAATCTCACCAAAGTCAATTCCCTCTACCTAGGAATAACCTTTTGCTACTAATCGAGCTTTGTATTTCTCCATTTTTCCTTCTACATTAAACTTCTTCTTGAACAACCATTTTCCACCAACATATTTTCTTCCAGCTGGCAACTCAACTATATCCCATGCCTCATTTTTATCCAAGGAATCCATTTCTTCAACCACAACCTTCTTCCAGAGTTTACTATCCTCTGAATTCACTGCTTCCCTGACAATTCTGGGATCATCATCAATAATAGATAAAACAAAATTAGAACAAAAATAAGGTGGACTATACCTTTCTGGTTGCCTTCTTTCCCTCATTGATCTCCTCAATACTGGGGTATGAGGTTATTCTTCTTCTACTTCATCTTTTTCATATGATTTAGATTTTGCATCATCCAACTCAAACTCTATTTCTCAAGTTCTTCTTTCCTTGGTAGGAATTCCTGTTTGGAAACATCTTTTACCTCTCTAAAAACAACATCCCGACTATAAAAATTCTTCTTAGTTTCTGGTTTCCAAAAATTATAACCTTTCACACCATATTTATAACCCATAAAGATACACCTTTTAGATTTATTACTTAGTTTACTCCTATTTTCCTTTGGAACATGTACATAAGCATCACAACCAAACACTCTCATATGTTCAAGAGAGGGTTTCTTACCAGTCCATACCTCGTGTGGAGTTTTATCATCCAACGCTGATGAGGGTGATCGATTCACCAGGTAACATGTTGTACCCACTTCCTCTGCCCAAAATTCTTGTCCTAACACGACACCACTAAGAATGCTCCTTTATTTTTCCATCAGTGTCTTTTTCATCCTTTCTGTAACTCCATTCTTCTGAGGTGTATATGGATTAGTCTTCTGCCTTGATATACCACACTTCTTACATAATTCTTCGAATTCATTTCCGTAGAATTCTCTACCATTATTTGTCCTCAATACCTTTATTTTTTTCTCTGTCTGATTTTCTACCAAAGCCTTAAACTCGTTAAATTTATCAAATACCTCATATTTATTTCTAAGAAAATAAATCCTTGTGTTCCTTGAGAAATTGTCTATGAATGAAACATAATACATAGATTTACCTAGTGATGGAACATGCACAGGTCCAAACACATCACTGCGTATCAACTCTAAGATCCCCTTTGCTCTTGTAGCACCAGATGGGAATATTAATCGATTTTGTTTACCATATATGCAATGTTCACATAAATCAAAATCCAGAGTGCAATTAGACATACCTTCAACCATACCTTTACAGTGTAGTGTTCGAAGGCCCTTTTCTCCAATATGCCCTAGTCTTTGATGCCACATCATGGTCTTCTTTCCAGGGACAATATTGGTCTTGTCTTGTTTATTTCTCTGCTCAGGGACAATAGAACTATTACACCCATTAGTATAAGTGCTTCCCAAAAACTTGTACAGAGCTCCACACTGAAATCCCCTCATCAACACCATTGTTCCTCATACCATCTTGAAAGTTCCCTTTCCCAATACATTATCCACTCCTGCATCATCCAACTTGCTTACAGATATTAGGCTCCTGGCTAGTTTTGGAATGTGCAGAACCATAGGGAGAGTTCTAATCCTTCCATATTTTAGCAACATCTTAACCCTTCCATGTCCCATGATTTTGGTTGTCGAGTCATCTCCTAGGAATACATCACCACCATCATATTTTTGATATTCACAGAACTACTCCCTGTGAGGATTCGTATGATATGACGCATCTGAGTCGATTAACCATACACCACGATCTATATGTGTACTCGTAGATGCTAGGTAAACATCACCTCCTTCTTTAGTGGAGGTTTTCACCTCTGTGGAAGAGTTATTATCAGATCCCTTTCGTTTATCAACCTTCTTAGACTTGCAATCTTTCTTATAATGCTCTGTTTTACCACACTTCCAACATTTACTCAAAGATTTTATCGGAGACTTAGATCTACCTATAGATTTAGATCTCCCCCCCCCCGATTACTTACTAGGATTCTTGTCTTGGGTACGACCTCTTACAAATAAAGCATCTGTGCTCTGACTATCCATGTTTTTATGCCTTATCTCTTCAGATAACAAGGATGCAACTACATTCTCATACTTCAATGTAGATTGAGTGGTACTACCAATTTCTACAACTAGATTATCCCAAGAGTCTAGAAAATAGCATAACAAAGTAATACACTTATCTTATTCTGCAATCGTAATATTAACAGATACCAGTTGAATTACCAGAGTATTAAAGGAATTTAGATGTTTTGTCACATAATATCCATCTTCCACCCTAAGATGATACAACTTCTTTCGATGAAACAACTTGTTTACCAGGGACTTTGATTGATACAAATTCCCTAACTTATCCCATAGTTCCTTGGTTGTAGATTCTCCCGAGACATTCAACAACACTGAATCTGCCAGGTAGAGTCGAATAGTAGTCCTTTCTCTTATGTCCAACTTCTCCCAATCTTCCGTCAACATACCGGTAGGTGGTGTACTAGTATTTTGTGTACTAGTAGGTTGTGTACTAGTATATTGTGTGCCAGTAGACTGTGTACCAGTAGGTTGTGTACCAAGATCCACAACGATCCATTGTTCTTTGTCTACAAGAAGGTCCTCCATATTGAGCTTCCATAGCTCAAAGTTTTTACCATTGATATTCTCTATCTCGATTATAGAAGAGCTCGCCATTCCTCTTTCTACACTTGAATCACCACTGCAAAATTTCCCACTAAACCCAGATTTATCACAAACCCAAGATAAACTTGATCTATCAAGACCGAGCCAAACCCTTAGAAACAAAGGCGTCCCCCTGAAGCCAAAAATGATCTCTGATACCACATGTAAGTTTTAAACCCGTGAATTAAAGCAATGCATACAGATTCTTAAGAAAAACATAAATTAATCAATGGCTCATACACATAGTACACAGAGATTTACACTGGAAACCCTTAACCGGGTGAAAACCAACCTTCCTTGGTGTCGCACCTTTCAAATCTTCATTGCATTAATTTCACCATTCACCATAAAATATATACAATATTTTAGGTATTCTATAGCTTCCCAAACCCTAATCCCTTAATCCATGATTAATTTAGAAAACCGCTAAAAATAGCAAAATCCGCTAAAATAGCAAAAACCGTCCAAAAATAAAATTGGGGCATTGTCCAAATGCTGCAAGTAACCAAGAGGGGCCAAACCTACCCCCCCTAGGACCCCCCAGGAAAGCGCCTGGCACACATGACATAAAAGGTGAAGGAAGTTGGGATCGTCAGACATAGTTGTTGAATCTGACGTGTCCACACACACACATGCAAAGAATATAACACATACCCAACAAAAACCATAACTAGAGTGCCTCAATTCGACATGAGAGGCCGAGAGGAAAACAATCATAAAACCCTTCGACTGTACATTGCATACAATTTACATTACAACCCCAAATAACAATTGCCAAAACAAATCAGGCTCAAAACCCGAGTGTGAACATGGTGAGCATCAAATCCACATCAACTTCAAGTCGATAGAATTCCCTCATGGGTAAACAATAAGTGAGCCATAGTTTTGCGAGTCTAATCAATCTTCCCATTGTTGGGTTGAGACCATAAAAAATAAATAAAGCATGGGTTTGCATTTATTTACTTGGCTACATTATTGGATGGGAAAAAAAAGGTTTGAAACTGACAAATATGCATAGGTCTCTAGGAATGGCTGCAAGCAAAGACAAAACACTTATTTCACCAAAATATTTCTTTCACAAACTTCCCACAGTGGCCACAAGATAATACACAGGGCTCCATGAACTTTTAAACACTGGTAAGGATAATATGAAAGGGTTGTAAAACTTCAAAAGTATGGATATGTAGTGAGGGTACAATACAATGCTCACAAAAACCAATTGTTGTTTTTATTTTACGGAGGAAACCCTCACAATTAGTCATACGAAATGAGCGAAACTGAATACATTCACCCACAGACACTTGCCAACATCCATACCACAATAATACCACCTTTTATATAGGCGCCATACGACCAAATAATTCAATTAGAATAGAATGTTGAATAATAATTTCAGTTGAAACACTTAAATGCCAACAGGAAGAAACCCAAATCGAATGTATCTTACATGACCATAATTCCCACAAACAATCCACTGTAAACTTTGGAAAACAAACATATCATTCATGCAAACTCTAAGAGCCAACACAATGATTTTACATGGACTAGAGCTAACAATTCATCAATGAAGATGTAAAAGACCATACCTGTAAGA
>ML835906.1:30213-49247 GCA_009831015.1 Picea engelmannii | reverse complement strand
TTTTTCATTGATCAAAACATAATTACAAGCTTCATAATCAAATTATATGAAGTATTTAGAATAATTACAATCATGGGGGAAAGCAAGGTGTTATCTGAAATTTGAGAAAATTATCCCACGTACATGGGGAAGGGTTCAAGTAACCTATTTATAATTAATGTCGAGTCCTTTGTTACTTGTGCATGAAGCACATAGAGCCATGGAACTGTGTAGAGCTTGCGCGTAGTGTAACTTTTGGATGCCACCTCAATGCCTTGTCAGTATGCCCAATAGTCCTTTGTACATGCCAGTTGTCACCTTATGATAGGTCATCTCGCAACCATGTGTCATTGGAACAATGCTGCAGAGGTCGGGACCACCTTGGTGTTTGTTCCAATGTACTTTTGTATCAAAAGGGGGAATGCTGGATATTATGATTTCAAAGTACTTAATAATATTATTTTATTTGTATTTAGTTAGATTAGATAATGAGTCTAGAAAAGAGTTGCTTCTTAGAAGCAACAAAATAGGAAATTGTTAGAATATTTATTTAATGTACATGGACACTTATCATACTCACATGATGATGTGATAAGATGTCCCTAAAAAAAATAGCTTATAATTAGTATGGTGATCTTATTAAAGCTCTCATTTTCTCATGCGAGTGTAATGTTGGAGATTGTAAGCTCTCACATTTATTGTGTAAATTCTTTTCCTTCTTTTAATAAAATTTGTGTGTCTGAGGACACTTCTGCTCTCTTCAATAACATGAAAAAGAAAGAAAGAATACAAATAGGGTCCTTGAGATATATTGAGTGATATCTACCCAAGAATCACAAGGAACCTATGAAAAATCTAATGAGATGGAAACAAAAACACCTTTATTAACCACTATTAGTTGTTACATCAAGGAGCAAAGATCCAAGTATCAAAATCTTCTCAACAAAACTAGACTGCAATATTTAGATCTCTAATTTTCCTCCTCTTGTTCTATACATTGGAGGTCTATTTATACAACTAGAACTAGACATATGTCCTTGGATCAAGGAGGGAATATGGGGCATCACATCATCCTTCAATATCTTGGATATCCTTCAAATTTTTCAAGCTTTAGTCCACAGGTAGTGGTCATAAATGCACTAGCAAAGCATCTGGAAGTAGGTGGGGACAAGGTCCCTGATCCTCTACCTGTTTTGGGATATTCTTCTTCTCATGGATAGTTCGACCTACTTAATGTTTTTTACAAATACACTTAATCATGGATATTAGAAAAAAATGTACCATTAATCATTAAATTCCATCATAAAAAACTATTCATTAGACAAGCACACCCTTGTGAAAAAGACTTGTATCTTCTTGGACTTACTGTTCACCAGGTCTTTGTCCAATGTCCTACTATTGCTCAATGTTTTACTACTACTTAATGTTTTGCTGCTAGCCGATATTCTATTGTTTCCCACTATTCTACTGCTACTCACTATGCCTCTACCTGATATCCCATGCTATATATCCTGTAATAACTTGATGTTCATAATATCCCTTGTTTTTTGTAGTTTCTTCCCACTCTTCCTCTTCCTTATCTCTATTTATATCAGCCATTGGTGCAACTAGAAGGGGGAGAGGGGGGGTTCATATTTAATGCAATCCACCTAGTCTTGAATTTTCTCATTGTCTCTTTCAACTTGTAAAACATTCGAAGAATGAGGTTCTCTTACCTGTAGGCTATGATGAAAAGAGTGCCATCTTCTATGGTAGGTTTATGTTGCTTCCTCTCCCAAGAGACTCAAGGTGTAATCTATATGTTCCATTGTTTCTACCTATTTTGATGGCCATATTGGAGCTAAATTATTGTATGAGGATAGGATGTTGTGATTGGCTATGACTTCTCCTAGTTTTTCTACTTCAACCTTGATCCATAATGGGCTATGAAGTTCCTCCTCCTTGTACCTCTTCAACTCTGTTTCCATCAGTTCTTCATGCCTTAACCATGATGAAAAATCCATGATTTGAACATCCCCTACATATGGATTTGGATTCAATTTGTAGGGGTGAGGGAGGACCATGTTGTGCAAACAAAATTCACACATTTTGGATTTCTCTTCTACATTGTAGCTCTGATAACTGTTTAGGTAGTCCTTGGGCGTTTCTATGTGAAATCTCAATTATTGGGATAGAATTAAAATTTGATGCGTATGCCATTGTTCCTTGAGGAAAAAGGCATACACTCTAGCAAACTATTTACAATCCAACAATTCCAAAGGTACTTTAGCCATGGTTTCTAGTGAGTCTTCCATAATTTCCATCCTTTCATTTTTAATAGATAGTTCCTTCTTAGATTCATCCAAAATCTTTTTCAACTTATGATTTTCTATCTTAAGCTTTTGGATGTACTCTACCTTTTTCATTGTCATTATTTGAAACTTTTCCTGTAGGTGTTGATTTGTTTTTCCAATTCTCTAGGGGAATAATCCTTTTTCTTCCCCTTCCTGCCTTCTGCCATTAGTTTCTACTTTATGGCTTCAAATTTAGTCGTTTCCATTTCTATCAAAGTAGCATAGAGGAGTTTCTTTGATGGTGTTTTGGCCTTGGATGTTCCTTCCATTGGTAATGGTTTCTCTCCTTGGGGTGTTGTATCTTTTTGAGGCACTTTCCCCTTTGTTTTCTATAGTTATTTTGAACTAGGGGAGTCCTTAATGTACTCAATTTTAACTAGAGTGGAGAGAGGGGTAATTAGTTTTGTACTCCCTTTCTTTTGGATTTTCCTTCTCCTATAAGATGATCTTCTTTTTGGTTGAATAGGTTCAAGACCCGTGATATTTAGAGGGTTGATGGATGGTGTCCTTAGTGTTGCTAGAGTGTTAGGAAATTATTCATCCTCTTTTTCTGCTTTTAATTTCTTCTTTCCCTACTTCCTAGAATATCTTGGTATACTTTCTTTCTTAGGTTTCCCAAAATTTTCTTCTTATCCTTTCTCTCGACTCTCCTGCATCATCTCTTCTTGTATTTCCAGAAAATATTGTTTGTACATATACATAAAATATCCCCAAAGAATTCTATGCTTTATATTTCTCAAGACATATGATACTTTTAATTTGATGATCCCATGGTGAGCCAAAAATTCATTCTTCCCTTTCTTCACCTTAGCACTCATTTCCTTCAAAGATTGAAGGAGGTAGTAGGGAAGGCTGAGATTGTTTGTTGGTTCTTGATTGTAACAATGTCTTAGTTGATGAAGGAGCCTGAAATGGTAGGAATATACTATGCTCATCCTACCTTCACAAGTGGTATACTTGATGATATGGTAGGCCACTTCTGGCCAAGGGTGAGGAAGTATTTCCATCTTTATCCCATTTTTATCTTTTTGGGGTCTCTCGTTTTTGTGTAAGAACAATTTCTTAGCATTGGGGGTCTCCTTCCTTTCTTCTTTGTCCCATGGGAGAACCATTGGTAAGTTTCATACTATAATGATGAAGGATTCATCCACTATTATTTCCAAACCTCTTGCTACAATTATGTTTTCCTAATCCTTTATGTTTTGGAAATTTAGTGCAAACTCTAAGGTGATCTCATCATCAAACCCTCTCAACCTTTAATCCAACCACTGGCTCCTTTGAAAAATCTCAACAATTTCAGGGTTATCATATATTTTGGAAGGTTAAGTAGTTTCCCTCATGTTGAACCCAAATCCCATGGTGTTTTAAGAAATTCACACAGTGGTATAGGAGAATAATTATTGTGCACATGTGGGATTGTATAGGAGAAAATAAACTTTGAAAAACTATGAAATATTCCTTTAGAAGGCAGGGTACAATAAATTTTTGGATGATTTGGAAAGGCTTTGTTCTTCAAGGAAGGTTATATAAGAAATGATATGACTAATTTTTTTTATATTTAAAAAACATAAATGGGGTATTCGAGACAACATAAATTCCTTAATTGGGTTGAGAGAGACATGGTTTTGCTGAGTTAATTCTACAGGACTGTGTGGCCAATCCCCATGAATTTAACCATGAAAATAAAACAAGCTCTTCAACCATGTAATTCCATCAAGAAATTTAACCAGGAAGTATCAACGAGCTAGGGAAGTTATTTAGTAACAAAAAAGATGTTCATGAGAAAATTTATCATGAGGAAAAAAACTAAACAAGATAACTGTGATACCTTCCTGTAGAAAACCCTGGAGTCCTTGTTCTATGCTATGATCGACTTGAATCCCTTATGGATGTATTTTCTCCTTGTTTCACTATGTTGTTGAATACTTCTTTCTATTTATCTAAGCTAGAGAATGGTTACCAATGTTTATTACTCTTGATTATGAGGACAATTCTTTTGCTTATTAGGTCTTATCTCCAGTTTTCGAAATGATAGTTACATACTTATTACACCATGCTGCCATATTCTTAAGTTAAGTTTGAATGATTTTCCATCTCATATTGATGTGTGTTTTTGTCGTCATGAGTTATGCCATGAATTATATTCCCCCTCCGATGTGATGTATGAGGATGACCTCATTCATGTCACCTTTTTATTACTTTAAATATTGACCATGAGTAATACTTTTGGAATTTGATTGTTTTGCATGTTGTAAAATGAAAAGTAGAGAGAATGAATTCATAGTAATACCTTTAGGATTTTTGTTGGTTGATGATCATGTTGTATATATTGCATGTTGATATAAAGTGATTTTGCAGGTTGTTGGAATTGTCCTACATGAATAGAGTTTCCTGTAGGGTGGAAAAAGTGATGAAATTTTGACTTTTCTTTGCTCCAAGATGACTTTGATAATCCTTGTCATTTTAGAATGTCTTTGAATTGAATAAAATCCTCTAATATAGCTTTTGCCTATTGTTGTAATTTTTCCTATAGGAAGAAAAGGATCTTGTAAGATTTCTTGCAAACAATTCAAAAAGATGAGATAATGCCAATGTGGGATTTTATTAGAGAGATGAGATAATGCTGATGTGGTTGTAACAAAATTATTATGTTCATGAAAAATTAACTCTAACTTTTATTGAAGATGACCCTGTAGAATTTTTTTTGCTTTCTTGTAGGTCATCCCGTAGCTTTCCCGTCGCTGATTTTTACTTGGGAAGGTGGACATAAAAATGAATTTTGGGAAAATGAAAAATTTAAACCAATGGAGGGGAGCAATATTTTTTTATTTTTTACTAATGTATGATAGTATGGAAAGTGAAATTATGGAAAAAAATGTGCAGAAAACTTTTTGAAATTCTTACTCCTCTTTTATTGTTGTAGGTGATTTGGGATTCTTGTATGCACTCGTTGTTTTTGTTTTCACTAACACTTTTCTTTTTTTTTGCAGATTATTGCTGAGATACGGTGCCTTGGTACATGAAAAACATAAAAATTATCATATAATTTCATTTTCTCTCTCTCTTTTTTTTAAAGATAAGGGTGCCATTGTTGGTTTTCACCACTGTCCTGCCTCATCAAGCCTCTGGGAGGTTTTTATGATGAATAATTTCTTTATTTATCATGTATGATACTACCTCCATGGAGGTTTTCAACCAAAGACCTGTCCTATATGCCTCAGTGAGGTTTTCATCATCATTTTTTTTCCTATTACTGTATCACTCCTTATTATTTGGATGGATTGAGAGCATCTCTATCGTCAATCACATCCAAATTTTGTGCTTTCATTACATTTGTGAATTCCTCCATTTTTAAAGGATTATTGTACATCTTGAGCCTAAATCCATTCACTAACAAGGGAATTCCTTCTTCATCTATAGTTATGATTTGAACTGACCCATTGTCATGACACTTCTCAATTATGTATGGCCCTAAGAACCTAGTCATCAATTTTCCTTTAAAGTCCTTGAATATTGAATCAAACAATAGGGCCCAATATCCTTCCTTGAATTTACCATGCTTGATGTTCTTGTCATGCCAAACTTTCCTTTCTAGCTATACTACTTCAGTGTTGAAGAGTGCTTGCATCTTTTATTCATCTAGGGCATTCAATTGATTCAATATCTCTTGTTGTTTTGATGAGATATCCATGTCTAATTCATATGTTTTTCTCAAAGTAAGGTATTCAAACTCAATAGGGAACATGGCCTTCTTACCATATAGAAGTTCACAGGGTGTAAGCCCTATGGTAGTCTTCCATGTGATATTGTATGGCCATACTACTTCTATGAGTTTCTTTGACCAATCCTTATTGTTTATGCCTACTATCTTGGTGAGGATATTGTCTAATTCTCTATTGGTGACTTCAAATTATCCATTTTCCTATGGATGATAGGGTGTTTATTGTTTCTGTGGTGGATATGATTTTGTCGCATAATTTTCTTAATGAGCTTTGATGTAAACTGAGCTCCTTGATCTATCCAAATCTTGAGAATATGCTCTCTCAGAGGAACTCAACCACTCTTTTCTCTGTATCATCCATGATTTCCTTCACTTCAATGCACTTGTTAAAGTAATCAGTACATACTAGTATGTACTTCTTCTACCTTGAAGGTGGATCAATTGGCCCTACAAAGTCCAAACCCCACTTGTCAAAGGGTGCCAGTGAGATATGGGGTTGTAAGGGAATTTGAATTCTTATTGTTGGATTATCCATCCTTTGACACTCGTCATAATGAGAGGTATATTGTTGAGAATCTTCGTGTAATGTTGGCCAATAGTAACCTTCTTGCAAGATCTTGTAGGATCTCCTATTTGTTGCATAGTGTATTCCACATGGTTCATCATGGTAGGCATGGAGAAAATCATGTACTTCATCGTCTCTTATGCTTCTTCTTAGAACCTGATCTAGCCCAAGTTTGAACAAATATCTTTCCACCCAAGCACATGTTGCACTCTTTCTGACAATTTTGCACCTTTCCAAGTAGGAAAAATGCTGAGGAAACCTACCTATTGTCAAAAAGTTGGTTATGTCAACAAAGAAGGGGGTTTGTGTTGATATTGTAAATAGGTTTTCATATAGAAAATGGTAATCATGCCTCCTTCTGTAGGAGTTGTTACTTGGATAAGAAATCTGCAACACCATTATGCTTTCCTAGTTTGTCAAGAATGGTCAGATCAAACTTTTGTAACAATAAAATCCATTTGATTATTCTACCATTAATGTTAGGTTTATTCATTAAATATATTATGGAATCATGATCAGTGTGTACAAAAACTTGATATCCTATAACATAATGTCTCAACTATTTAAGAGCATGGGCTACTGCTATAAATTCATTTTTAGTGACAGTGTAGTTTAGCTCTACATTAGACAAGTTTTTTCTTATGAAATAAATTTGTTACAGGAAAATCCCCTTGTAGACAAGTGGATTTCCTCTTGGATACTAGTCCCCTATAACCAAGACAGAAAGGTGCTAATTTGGAAATTGACATTCCTTTTCATGAAGCTAAACTATTCAAGGAAGAAGAAGAAAGAAAGGTAAATACCTTTACCGACGTTTTTCCTTGCTCGATCTAGGATGATCTTGATCTCCAAGTTATTCAAAAGGTCCCGCAATACAATGAGCAACAAAAATGAAACATACTTCCTACTCTACCATGATTAGCTTCATAATAGATCTATCAAAAGAAACAAGTTCATGAAACATACACAAACTTAAAGGAAACATACAAAGAACATATTTATATTAATGAAAACAAAGAAAAGTTCTTACAACCATATATGTAGATGCAACAGCTTCACCAATATCTCTTTGTCCAACCCTTTTCCCAAATAATCCACAATCATAATTTTTCCCTAATTTTCCTCAACAACCCAAGATTTCCTCAAACAACCCAACACTCCCTAAGAATGGGGCACAGAGTGTTGCAACGCTCCCCCAAAGAAGGGTAGGGAGCGTTGGAGCTCCCTGAAAGTGGATAGGGGAGCGCTACCCAAAATTTTCTTAAAAAATCCCAGTGTTCCCCCAGAAGGGTGCACAAAGTGCTGAAACGCTCCCCCAAAGAGGGGTAGGGAGCGCTGGCATTCCCTGATAGTGGGTAGGGGAGTGTTGTCCTTGAAAATTTATTTGTAAGTGGTTTTATTCATGGAAAACTCTTTGTACTCTTCATCAAATGATTTCTCCTTCTTAAACTAGTCTTTGAGGGTGTCTCAAGTGTCCTTGTGATATCATTCGAGACACTTGAGACACTTGTAATGATGAAAATAGGTCATCATTGAAGTGTGTAATTTTGACGTGAGTGATTTCTTTTACAGAGAAATCCCCCTGTGGACAATTCGATTCCCTCTTGGGATATAGACTCCTAAGACCAAGACAAAAAGGGTGCTAACGTTGGTCACTGTCATCCTTTTAAATCTAGATAAACTAATGTATAGAGAAGAGGAAGAAAGGTGTACCTTTTTAATGATGTTCGTCCTTGCACAGTCCGAGTTGATCTTTGATCCCCAAGCTCCTCGATAAGTCCTGCAAACCAAACAAAGAAAGAAAAATCTTCCTATTCTACTAAGATTATCTTGAAACCAAATCTATCTAATAGAGACAAGTTCATGTAGAATAAACACAACCTTGAAAGAAACAGGCCAAGCACACACACACACACACACACACACACACACACACACACACACACACATATTAATGAAAACAAAGAAAAGTTCTTACAACCATAGATGTAGATGCAATAGCTTCACCAAGCTCTCTTTTTCCAGACCCTTGCTCAAAAGTTCCACGATCAAAATGACTGTAACTCACTGATTATTCTCCCTTATGAGATCATAAGTTTGATTCCTATAAACTTCCATGTGATTTTCACCATGAGAAGGCCTCCTTATATAAGCTTGGAGATGCCCAACCACCTTAGAGATTCTTGGGATAGGTTGAGGATCTTTCTCCATCAGTTGTGGATCCTCCCTAAGATCTAGCCTTGACCTCAGATTCAAATCCAACCAACTCTAGAGATGAGGGGTATTTTTCCCTGATTTTCCTCAATAGGCCAAGATTTCCTCAAACAACCCAACTCTCCCTCAGAATGGGGCACAGAGTGTTGCAATGCTACCCCAAATAAGGGTAGGGAGCGTTGGCACTCCCTGACAGTGGGTAGGGGAGAGCTGCCCAAAAATTCCTTAAAAAAGACCAGTGCTCCCCCAGAAGGGTGCACAGAGTGTTGGAACACTCCCCTAAAGAGGGGTAGGGAGCGTTGGCACTCCCTGATAGTGGGTAGGGAAGAACTGGCCTTCAAAATTGATTTTTAAGTGGTTTTCTTCATGGAAAATTCTTTGTACTCTTCATAAAATGATTTCTCCTTGTTAAACCAGTCTTTGAGGGTGTCTCAAGTGTCCTTGTGATGTCATTCGAAATATGACATAGACAATATGAATGTATGATGTATGTGACACTTGCGACACTTATGTATAAGAAGAGACACTTGAGACAATTGTAACGACGACAATATGTCATCATTGAAGTGAGTAATTTTGATGTGTAACATATTTCCCCCCAAAGTATGAAGTTAGAAGATGAAAAATGATGACTGAATTACTTTGTATACTTTTTCGAGCAAGTGTATGGACTCAGAGAACCTGGCAGAAGCTGCACACAACCATCAAACAAATATTATGATATGTTTCAAACCCAAGGCATGCATACCTATGCTTGGGTGATAAAGACTTGCAAGGTATGGCCGCCATAAGATACACTGCGGATCCATAATTATATTAACAAAAAGTATAGCCACCAAATATACAATGTGGATCTATACTTCCATGGCATGAACTGATCGTAGCCACAAAAATACATAGTGGATCTACGAGACGACAAGACATAGCCACAGACCAATACAAAGTGGATCTATGTGATAATATATGTGTCAATGTTCAAAAGAACCTCCATCAAAACCTAGGAAAAGTACATATAAGAGTGATGACTCAACCCATGGTCTTATTACCAATCCCGATGTAGTATGAATATAATCATGTGAACATATGTCCAGATGTCGAACATGGTAGAAACCACTTGATTACCGGTCAATGAGGTAAACCGTTAACAAGCACAAGGGAAATCACCATTGATGTCAATGATTCCCAAGGTACTCTAGTACATTCCAACGAATGTGAATGGATGAGATGAAGTTGAACATTTATGGAATCATATGATTAGAGTTCAATGATGTAAACCCACTGTCGGACGTGAGGAGGCCTTCCATTGAGGCATGCAAGTCCCAAGGTACTAACTAGTTTCTAAGTCTAGTTCTCGTATAATGTGTTGAAGTTGACAGGAACAGACTCATAGAAGGAGGGCCTTGATGTATCCCCCATAAACGACATGAAATTGACATAGATATGTAAATTGGTGGATCAAATGAACATGGAATGACACGGGTATTGAAACATAAATTTGTGATGGTTGACTCTTGAGGCAGATACTTCCCTTGAACACTGAGACACGACAGAAGAAACATGATATGAACCAAAACATGATAATGTAGTGGATACTGTGACTTTCATCGGGTGACCCAAAGGAGTAAAGAAACTCAGAGGATTGGTTCAGTGCAGCGGTTCAACGGATTAAAATTTATGCAAAGACAAAGTGTCGTGTTCAAGGGAAACTGTAAGAGTTACTTGTGATGTTTTCAAAAACTACTTGGCTTGCTTCTTTCAATTTCCCCCCCATCCAGATAGATGAGTACCTCTTTTTAATTTAACGAGCTTGAGGAGGGTAACACATGCTCGATATAACTCACTTTCGGTAAGTCCCTCTTCCTTTATTTAACGAACTGGAAGAAATAAGGGTTCGGTCCCACATGGGCCCTTCAATGTATAATTGTTTAACGAGTCCAGAGAAGGTAAACTCGATGGTTTTTCATATTTAGAGAATCTGAAAAGGACTTAAAGACGACTCCTGTGTTGTGCTTTTTCATAATTTTAGTCTCACGAGGCCGAAAAAGAGATAAATTATCACTCAAAAGACGCCCTTTCAAACCTTTTAACGAGTGGGAAAGGAAGCAAGATCACTCGACAATATTTTCATGTTTAGAGAGTCTGAAAAGAGCTTAAAGAAGACTCTAGGGGATTCCTTTTTTGTATATCTATGCCAACCCAATAAAGAGATAAAAGGTTGCTTGGTTACATTCTCATGTTTTTTACGAGTGCGAGAAAGAACAAAGACTAATCTCGGTACTCTTCCCCCAGCTTGAAAGCTAGTGTATTAACTCTAGAATGATCATCAAAGGTTGGAGACATGCCCCCCAAGCTTCAGTTCATTCACCGACTTTGAGTTTGTCACCGATTTCTGTACTAGATGGAGAAAACGGATAAGGGTGGATGGAATGAAGGTTCAAATACGAGACCTAACAAAAGACTCGACTCGACATCTACGAGATCTGGAAAAAGACTCGACCTGACATGAGAGGTGACTATTTCATTTTTTAACGAGCTTGAGACATGAAAAGAACTATGCTCAAGGATTTGGGTTGAATCCCCATATTTCTGTTTCATTTTTTAACGATATTGTTACAGAGAGGAAAAACTATGCTCATAGCTTCTGTTTCATTTTTTAACGAGCTTGCCACAGAGAAGAGAAACTATGATCGTGACTTCTGTTTCATTTTTTAAAGAGCTTTCCACAGAGAAGAGAAACTATGCTCGTGACTTCTTCTTGATCATGGCTTCCAAGAGGATAATGCTCTGGAAGGACACCATGTCAAGGGAAAAAACTCAGTCATGGATTCCAAGAGATCTTCACTGGATGGAAGAAGAATGCTCCAGAAGGAACACATGTCGAGGGTCTCGTCAGGGGTAAGGAGATCAAGCTCCAATAGCCCTACCGAAGAGATCACCATGTCAACTACCGGATCCAATTCATCGGAAGTTGAAGTCATGGGAGACACGGCCACATAATTGACCTGTGGCAGGGGCGATACCGACTGCATATAAGAATCGTTTAGGGAGATCATTGGGTTGATGGTCAAGTCAGGGCCAACAAACAAAAGTTGATCAATAGTCACCATTCTTCCATCGTGAGGGAAAGATATCACACGAAAGAGAGTGGAAACAATAAATTTCATGGCATAGACATAATCTCGCCCAAGGAGTAAATTGAAATCTAAGGGGTCCTGGACTACCATAACATAAATGAAGATAGTTTTCCCTCCCAAAGTTACGGGAAACTCAGGAAGGATCCCTAAAGGGTGACTGGTTCTTCTGTTAAAAGAAAACAAAGTCTAGGTTACCAACACAAGCTGAGGATAACCCAAATCTTTCCAAGAAATAGAGGACAAAATACTAACGGACGAACCTTCATCTATCAGTGCATGAGGAACGTCCCAACCACAAACCTGTACTATAATATTGAGAGGAATGTGAGAGGGAAGATGAGGTCCAGTTGGCACACCCCAATAAAAAAGGATGGCCTCATTACTTGGAGGGGGTTTCACGGGAGAAGGAGGAATGGTCCCCCAGTATGGTAGATTCTGTATCAAAGAGAAAAACGTGGTCATAATCGAGTTTACTCTATAGCGGGAGAGTAGGATCGATTGATAATGACATCAAATTGACCACTTGGGTTTCATTTTCCAAAGGGAGAATGGGGTCGACAGGTGGAAACAGATCGACCTCTTGGGTTGTACTCTCTAATGGGAGAGCGGGATCGACCGAAGATGGGATTAGATCAACCACTTTGTCAACTGGTTCAACTAAGGACATGACTATATTGATGACATGATCAACCATATTGACTAATGAAGGGACCAAAGAAACCACTTCTGCACTCGTCAGAGGAGGAGTGGGATTGACCATGTTGGCACTCTTCAGATGAAGGGTGGGACTGACTAATGACGGTACTGGATTAGTCACTTGGGTTTCACTTTTCGAATGAAAAGTGGGGCTGATCGATGACATAACTGGATCAACTACTTTGGTTAGTGGTTCAACCGAGGATGAAACTAGATTGACCACCTGATCAACCAGACTAACCGGGGATGGAACCGAATTGACCATTTCATCAACTAACTATGGTTTGGGGGAAATCTTATGATAACCAGTTGGAATTTGAAGCTTTTCCAAAAGAGAAGAAGCCTCATCCATACGAGGACAAAGGTGAGAATAATGATCACCTTCACATAACATACAAGGAAATTTGACAATTGTCTTGTTCTTACCAACTTTAACATCACTAGTTGACGGGGTATCACCAGCATGTCCAGCAGGGGTCGATGATGTGGAGGACCACATTTCTAAGACCTTGGGAAGACCAAGGAAATTCCTCAAAAATTGGTCACCCTTAAAAAGACCGCAAGGGAATTTGGGTTTCATATTCTTCGTTTTAATATTGTCGACCTCATCAACACTCCCAGTATGATCAATAATAGCTAATTTCTTGGATCCAACATCTGATGTAGTTGGAGGCTTGGTCCCTTTCTGGTTATTCTTATTCTCTTTTCGTTTCTTCTTTGCCTTATCAAACTGGCTACTCTCTTTAGATCTTTCACTAGGCAAAGAAGGAGAAATGTAAGGAGACCTGATGGGTGAAGAAGGAGAAAGGTCGACATGAGGTTGATGTGTGGGTGGTGTGCTTACATCTGAAGCACTTGCATTAAAGACCACCGAAATGGAAAACAACCATACTGGTAACCCAATTGTGAGACCTAGAAGGCTCAAAGTAGTGATGTAAGGAGGACCAACATTTTCGTATGAAGGAAAAACAAAGGGTTCCCCTGGAAAAGGGGTTCCTTCATTGGTCATTTCGGAACTGATGCCATAAAAATAAATATCCAACCTAGATTCTTCTAGGGAGAACAAACAACACACGCTAACATCTAGTAATCAAGCAAGCAAACAAAACCTTCTCACAATGAGCACACTAGTTGGAGATGAAATCCAACATCGTGGGAACAAAGTAAGAAGGGGCTGAGATAGAGCGGGTGGAAAATTTACGTTGACGACCTGCTTAACAGATTTACACCCTGGTGCAAGCTCCCACACACAATCGTGGGTATACCCTCCAAGGAGCCCGAGTGAGTTGGCCAACGTTGATTCCAAGTACCATGAAGACTTGCCCCTCCACAGTCACCTTGTGTAAAGACCCTAAAGAGATAGGTTACTAAAGTTACCAACTACAACAATGATGCATGAGGAAATAGTCAACAATCCGATCCACGTGCAAGGGCAGGGTATCTGGCTCGAAATAAACTTGAAAATATTCCACTCATAATTGTGGGTATACCTTCAAGTGACCCCCATAATACGTGCAATCTCTACACTAAGACCAACAAAGTAGAGTGAGTAACTCTAATAGTCTTAATGCGACCTCATGATTGACCCTTGTGTTAGAAGGGCTTCCTAGGACAAAATGTAGTAAATGGATTTCACCGCTCCCTAACTCAAGATTCTATTTTTGTTTGAAGCTTTGGAAAGTTTTCTTTCACACCTATTCCAAATCCCTACAACTAATCTGATGTAGGTTTGCTACCAGAAAAATATAAAAATGTCTAATAAATTTTTAGTTTAGCGCTTTATTTTTAAGGCTGTTGTTACTCAAAAGGAAAATGGCGAGGACAATATGGTGTTTTGACCGACTCAAAAGTTATGCAAAGAGATGAATATGCAATATTTTCATTTCGATGAAAGATATGCTATGAGAAGGAGAAAACATTCATCATTACAGATGCACAATGTCCCAAAAAAGACAAAAACCATGCAATTCCGCTACTTCAAATGCAAGCTAGTTTCACTACCCAAAAGAAAAAATGAATTTATCTTCTTTGTTTGATTATGACGTATACATAAAGTAAATACAAAACCTTCAATGCTCCACTACTTTCAATCAGGAGAAAGAGTCCTATGCAGATGCAAAAGACACGAAGCAAAAGGGCTACAAACAAAGCATGCATGCAAGGCAGTGAGGTATGAAAGAAACAAGAAGAGACTTGTTCTAACAAGAAAGAACACCATCAAGGATTCTACAACCAATCAAGCATTCAAGGAACAAAAATAAAATGCAGAGAAGAATCCAAGAAAAGATAGGGAGAAAGAGAAATCGCTCAAAATTGTCCTGTCAAAAAAGAAACTAGAAAAGGCAATTTCACATTTCTGAAAAAGGTTTCAAGCTCCAATCAAGACAATAGGGAGTTATAAGCATCAAATTTCAACCCAAATAACTTCACAAACCAATCATAAAGTTCGGGTAAAAACTTCCACAAAACAGGATGAGAAAATCTGAGCAGAACAGGGAAAAACTCCTCCAAAAAGGAGACCAACGCTCCCTATATCAAGGGTACAGAGTGTTGCAACGCTCCCTAAATCACTGTAGGGGAGTTCTAGCGCTCTGATATGGCCTACAAGGGGGCATTGAGCCACCCAAAAATTCAAAAAACAGTAAAACAAATGAAGAAAAACTCACCCAAAATGCATAAAAATTGGTGAAATTGCTAGTGAAGGTAGGAGAAGGCTAATGGATGATGAAAAACCAGTAAAATTAATCTGAAATGTGGGAAAAGGCAAGGGACAAACAAATTAAATAAAAATAGGATTTCCTTCCCCAGTAGAGTCTCCAATGTTTGTTACCGAGAAATCCCCGGCGAAGTCGCCAATTTCTGTTACAAGAAAATCCCCCTGTGGACAAGTGGATTTCCTCTTGGATACTAAACCCCTATAACCAAGACAGAAAGGTGCTAATGTGGACACTGGAATTCCTTTTCATGAAGCTAAAATATTCAAGGAATAATAAGAAAGAAATTTAAATACCTTTACCGATGTTCTAGGATTATCTTGATCTCCAAGTTCTTCTGAAGGTCCTGCAATACAATGAGCAACAACAATGAAACATACTTCATACTCTACCATGATTAGCTTCATAATATATCTATCAAAAGAAACAAGTTCATGAAACATACACAAACTTAAAGGAAACAGGCCAAGCACATATTTATAATGAAAACAAAGCAAAGTGCTTACAACCATAGATGTAGATGCAAGAACTTCACCAAGCTCTCTTTGTCTAGCCCTTTGCTCAAATAATCCACAATTAGAATGAATACGCTTTACTAATAATTCTCCCTTATGAGATCATAATTTTGATGCCTCTAAACTGCCATGTTCTTTTCACCATGAGAAGGCCTCCTTATATAAGCTTTGAGAGGCCCAACCACATTAGATATTCTTGGGATAGATTGAGGATATTTATCCATCAGTTGTGGATCCTCCCTAAGATCCAACCTTGACCTTAGATTCGAATCCAACCAACTCCAGAGATGAGGGGGATTTTTCCTTGATTTTCCTCAACAGCCTAAGATTTCCTCAAACAACCCAACGCTCCCTCAGAATGGGGCACATAGTGTTGCAACGCTCCCCCAAAGAAGGGTAGGGAGCGTTGGCACTCCCTGATAGTGGGTAGGGGACTGCTGCCCAAAATTTCCTTAAAAATGCCCAATTCTCCCCCAGAAGGGTGCACAGAGTGCTAGAACACTCCCCCAAAGAGGGGTAGGGAGCGCTGGTACTCCCTGAAAGTGGGTAGGGGAGCGGTGGCCTTCAAAATTGAATTTTAATTGGTTTTCTTCATGGAAAATTCTTTGTACTCTTCATCAAATGATTTCTCCATATTAAAACAGTATTTTAGGGTGTCTCAAGTGTCCTTGTGATGTCGTTCAAGACACAACATAGGCAAGATGACTGTATGATGTCTGCGACACTTGCGAAGCTTATGGCTAAGAAGCGACACTTGAGACACTTGTAACGACCACAATAGGTCATCATTGAAGTGAGTAATTTTTATGTGTAACAAAATTGCATATGGTTTATTATGGTCATTTCATCCCAAAACTACTCTTATTGAATTTTTCGAGGCATCAATATGAATGTGAAAAGGAAGAGTCAAATTAAGACCCTGTAGAATATGAGTTGTTGTGAGTCTTTCCTTGATAGTTTCAAATGCTTCTTGACATTGTAAACTCCAATAGTAGTCTATATCCTTGGATAACAAGGTAAATAGAGGAGAGGCTATTTTATTGAAGTCCTTGATGAATCTCTTGTAATAACCTGCATGACCAAGAAAAATTCTAACATCTTTTTGTTTCAGATGGGTAGGTAGAAGTGTGATAATCCTTACTTTATTTTTGTCTACTTCAATCCCTATAGAGAAAAAATGATGTCCTATCACAATTCCCTCATTAATTAGCACATTTCACTTGTCATGGATAAGGGAAAGGTTCATTTATTCACACCTATATATAACTTTATCAATATTATCGAATGCTTCATCAGTTTCATTTTAAGGTTGGTTGTCATTGATGTCAACCCTTGAAGAAAGTCCGATAGAAAATTCCAGTAGCACAAAGGTTTGGGTAATGGACCCAAGTTTGCTTGATGTAAATATGACTCATTATTGTCTTGTCATGGTTGATAATAAGTACAAATGGAGGAACTTCAAAGTGTTCCCCTTATGGTGACATCCCTCATGGGAAGACGCTTTGCAGATTGAGTTATCCTAGAAGTATGGTTAGAGAAACCATGATTAATTGTGGAATAATGAGATGAAGGTTAGTGAATTTGTCAGTGAAACTATCCTAGATGGATAATTCTTGTCATGTCATTTCCGGTGGTATGTGGAACGTCACATAACTCCTCACGGTTAGAGAGTTATGGTCATGTGAAGTTGGAGATATCTCATGAGTCATCTAGAAGCCCCTAAAAGTCAAAGTGTTTGCAAAAGAAATTATTTAAATAATAAAGTTAATGGAGAAATCCCTAAAATAAATAAAGTAGAATGCTACATGAAAGTATAAATAAGAGGCAACACTCTCTCATTTAATCACACTTGAACATATTGAATATATTTTGTTGTGTGAGGCTTATTGCAAGTACTCATTGATACATTTGAAGTTGCGAAAGTCTGGGGTAGTACGAAGGGTTGACGACAAAATTCTCAGAATTACAACGAATACTAAAAACCCTATTTTATGAGGTATACGCTAGCTGATAATGTATTAGGGTGTGTACATACTAAGGCATACATAGGCTGACAATGTATTAGGGTGCGTACACACGCATGTTGGCAATGTATTAGGGTGTGTACATGTTGGTAAAGCCATGGAAAATTGAGAAGATGAAGATGCAAATGTTATATATTCTGAGATCAAGCTCCCAGGAAGTTCTACAATGCTCAGATACATCAGATCTATCCATTGGTTCAAAAGGTATGTCTTATTTCTATGAATAGTTGGATTTTGATGTATGCATGAGAAATGGTTATGGATATTTGAGGATTCTTCCTAGAAATACTAGTGGCTTCATGGGATCTTATGTATACGTCAGATCTAAAGAAATATAGTGCTTGTATATTTATCATTGATACTTCTTGTTGAGGCACATCTTTTATTTCTTGGCATATGGCTAAGGGTTTTTGTGGTATATGGTTGGGAACTTGTATTGGTTGATGTATTGAGAGGTTGGATATCATAAAGGGTTTGATGACTAAATCATGTGAGGATTATTATGATTGTTCATGATTACACACACCTATATGGCACATGACTAGAAGGAGATATATATCCTTTGGGTAAAGGTTATGTATGAGGATGCATGCATAGGGTACAATTACAGTCTGGATACAATGCCAAGTTATAGATCTATGTGATTACAAAGGGTCAGAAGTTTTCAAGAGAAAGAAAACCCTAGTTTTCAGAAGGCATACACAATCTGCATAACAGTTTGATCACGTACATACGCAGACTACATAATATATAGGGCACGTACATACGCGTGTTGCAGCACTACAAGTCGCATACCTGTTGTATTTTGTTGATTGATACATGTTCAATTTAGGTACTGATTGATTACAGGGAAGTTGTACAGGTTGGATGTAATTCAATGTTACAGATTGATACAGTTGTACATTGGTATATCTCATAGTGATAGTGTGACAATGGTTCCATCGTTCTACTTATACTTCAAGGAAGTTGGATGGGACAAGGACATGTGGTTGTATCCACCTTCTAGTTGTAGCCAAAAAACATAAGGGGTTGTAGCCTCCTTTTGGTTATAGCAAGATAATTGGGGAGTTGGAGCTTCCCTTAGGTTGTAGCCTGAGAAACTAGGGGGTTGGAGCCTCCTTCCAGTTGCAGCTGGAAAA
>ML835906.1:1539-13049 GCA_009831015.1 Picea engelmannii | reverse complement strand
GATCAAAGCTCATATCGATCAATGATAGGAAGCCTGTTGTACATCACAACATCTTGCCTAGACATAATGCATGTTGTAGGAATGGTAGGAAGATATCAGGCTGCACCTAAACAAAGTCATTTGCAAGCTGTCAAAAGGATATTCAGGTATTTGAAAGAAACAATGACTTATGGTTTGTGGTATCCCAGAAATCAAAATCTTCAGCTAACTACTTATTCAGATGCAGATTGGGCAAACTGTGTTGATGAGAGAAAAAACACTAGTGGAGGAGCATTCTTCCTGGGTGACTCCCTAGTAGCCTGGCTTAGTAAAAAGAAAGGTTCCATTTCTTTATCAACCACAGAGGCAGAGTACATTGCTGCTGCTACTTGTTGCACTCAGGTATTATGGATGATTCAGACACTTGCAGACTTGGAGGTAAAATACACTGCACCGATCCCAATTCATTGTGATAACACTAGTGCCATCAGTGTGTCTAAAAATCCTGTATTCCACTCCAAGACCAAGCATATTCCCATAAAATATCATTTTTTGAGAGAGAAGGTCTCCAATCAAATTGTTCAGGTCCATTACATTCCAACCGTAGAACAAGTTGCAAACATTTTTACTAAACCTCTACCCAAGAAATCATTTGAATATCTCAGACAGAAGTTGGGTGTTATCCCATCTCACATGTAAGAAAGTCCATCCTGTTGGGGGGAGTCTTGTATTGATTTCATATCTGATACCTCATAGAATTACTGCAACAACTCAGGGGGAGCGTGTTTTCTTTGACATTGATGTCAAAGGGGGAGAAAAGGAGTTGTCTGGATCGGATGCTATAGTTGGAGGTCCAAACAGATTAGCGCAACCGTTCAGGGTTTCCATCAATGCCAAAGGGGGAGATTGTTGGAAGGTTTACAGTTGGGAGTAAGCTTGTCATTGATGGCAAGAACAAAAATGGAAAATATCAACATGATTAGAAGCGCAGTGATAATGGAAGAGTAAACTCCATTTTAGAATTTTGGATACCGGGAGTTGAAGTGTCGAAACACTTCACCACCAAAGTGGCAAAATCGTGAAGTGGGGAAAACACGAAGTGGATTTGAAGCGTCGAAACACTTCACCAAAGAAGTGGCGAAATGAAAAATGGAGAAATGATCCTAGCCATTGGATCAAGGTGTGATCTGGGTTGTCATATCCAAAAGGTGAATATGGCAGACCACGTCAGAAATGATAGTCGTGGACCGTTGGATCAAGAGGACGCGTGGCAAAAGATTAGAGCTAGTCAAAGATTCCATTTCAGAGTTTCACGAATCACGACTTGGAGTGACAAGAATCTCCATCTAAGGATCAGTGAGATGCGAGATCATGAAAAGATCAAGACCGTCAGATCACCAAGAAAGAGGACCGTTGATCTGAGCTCCATCTCGGAGTCTTGCCTATCGCAACTTGGAGTGATGAGAATCTCCATCTAAGGATCAACGAGATGCAAGATCACGAAAAGATCAGGACCTTCCGATCACCAAGAACAAGGACCATTGATCTGAGCTCCATCTCAGAGTCTCACCTATCACGACTTGGAGTGACGAGAATCTCCATCTAAGGATCAATGAGATGCGAGATATTGAAAAGATCAGGACCGTCAGATCACTAAGAACGAGGACCGTTGATTTGAGCTCCATCTCGGAGTCTCGTCTATCGCGACTTGGAGTGACGAGAATATCCATCTAAGGAAAAATGAGATGCAAGATCGCAGAAATATTAGGACCGTCGGATCACCAAGAACATGGACCGTTGATCTGAGCTCCATCTCGGAGCTTCTCCTATCGCAGCTTGGAGTGACGAGAACCTCCATCTTAGAAACAGTGATATGCGAAATCGCGATTTAATCGTAGCCGTCAGATCAAGGTGTGATCTTAACCGTTGATCCGACTCCATTTCAGAGTTTCGTGAATTGCGACTTGGAGATGCAAGAAACATAACCACAAGAATGCCGAAATTGCGATATGATCTGAGTTGTTGAATCAAGATCAGATCTAAACCGTTGAATCATAGGAAAAGTGGCAAGTGATTGGAATTTCACTGACTTGGAGTCAACGGAGCATGGTGTGGAAACTCACGAAATATGAAGCGCCTTTTCGCACAGCCTATGGTCACTGCCGGTGGTCACGAGAAGGGAAGGAGTCAGTTCAGATAAGCTCAATTTCGGGGTTTCGGGGATCGCGACTTGGAGAGTCGAGATGCCTCATCTCCAAATTCATGAAATGAGAAATCGAAAAATGCATAAGCATGTGGTCACAACCATTGGGCACATCGATGGAAGATGGAGGAAGAAGATAGAGGTGTTAAGCTTCAGCACAGGGATCCCGAAATGTCGAATTATGAAATGGCAAAACAGGCACGAGATTCTTTATTCTTAATCCAACGGTTCAGGTGAAGTTGAACAAGATCGAAGGGATACTTTTTGACTTCTCAGTGTAATAGCTAAAACAAATGATGATCTCTGCCAGAGGACTCGAAGAGGACCGAGTGTGATCACCAAAGAAGATGAAGAGTCTCAAGGCATCTTCCAGTGGATTGAGGATTATTGATACAGGCGATTGATAGATGGAAGGGGATTGAAGTCTGTAGCTGAAAACAGAAAGGACAAGCTCGTCTAAGACAGAGAAGACGAAGAGTCTCGACTGCCAGAGAGGCCGAGGAATCTCAACATGACATCCAGTGATGCTGAACGCATGGGAAAACCGCCAAATAAGTTGAAGGGTTACCATGATGATCAGATAGAGCACTCGACATGTGGAGGAGATGAACGCGGTGTGAGCAGGTAGAGGGATTACGCGCATTGCATGCACAAGTAGCATAGAAGATATAAGTACACCATATAGAGAAGAGTTGCGGTTGTTGTTGGTGTAGCTGTGATTATCGTTGTTGAAGGTGATTCATGCGTGAAGAAGGAGGGGAGTGCAGTAGCTGAATTGAAAAAAAGAGGAACTGTGCAGTGAATGGACATGGCGCACAGAGCATAAAAGGCAGAAGAATAGACAATGCAAGTCATGTGTGCAGGAAGGCAGTGAGGCAGACAGAGCAATGAAATGCAACAGAACAGTGATGAGTCTGGTAAGCCACTGTTGAACATTATATCATTGTAATAAGTTTCAGTAGTAAAGATTTATATTTCAAGGTGGAAGGGAGATGCTAGGGAGGACTGGTGTCCTCAGAGGTTCAAGTGGGTGCTTGAACATATGGAGTTGTAGCTTCCTTCTAGTTGGTGCTAGAGAAACCAAGGAGTTGGTGCTTCCTTCTAGTTGGTGCTAGAGAAACCAGGGAGTTGTAGCTTCCTTCTAGTTGGTGCTAGAGAAACCAGGGAGTTGGTGCTTCCTTCTAGTGGGTGCTAGATAAAAAAGAGAGTTGGTGCTCTTAGCAAGTTGCAGCTTGCAAAAATAGAGGTTGTAGTCTCACAATGAGTTGGTTCTCATATGTATGATAATGTAAAGAATGTAGATAATACTTATCATATAAAGAAAAAGAGGTTTTTACCCTGTATGGGTTTCCACGGGAAATATCTGTCTCTATGTTTCTCATATATGTGACTGATGCTGAATGTGCCTTTGTTTATTTCCCTGCATTATTGTGATCATTATTGAGTGCCTTGTAAAGATTTTAAAAGAAGCATAATTTTTTAAGCACAATAACAACTGATTCACCCCCCCTCTCAGTTGCCCAACAATTATGTGCAATCTTTTAGAACCTCCCCGACAATGACACCAAAAAGTGGTGGGTCTAATAATATCAACAATAATATTACTACTTCATTAGCTTGTTAATTTAGTTGTCAACCCAGGGCTCATACAAACTTTATAGGTGCTGTGCGAAGTATATGTATAGTGCATTGAAATAGCCTAGGTCTAAGTTTGGTCAAGAGGACTATTCACATACATGAAATCTGATTACAATATGTGAAGGAAATATGAACTAATTGCATGAACAAAATTTAATCTACTTGCATGAATGGAATCACACCAAATTGAAAAGCATCTAATCTATATGCGGGAAAGAAAAAATAATATAATTGCATGAAAAACACATTGAGTTGCAAGGAGAAACTAAACTTATTTGGAAGAAAATAAATTAATTTGTTACATGAAAGGAAATGAACCTATTACATGAAATAAATGAATCTAATTGCATCTAACTCTTGATTCAATACCATACCCTATTGTTATCTTATTAACATATGTTAATGTCATAAAAATATAAGCAAGAAATGAAATAAACTTCAACTAAAACTTTCCTACATTAATTTTCTACAGGAACCGTAACAGTTCTACATGCACTGTAACAATTCTACATGAATTGTAACAGTTCTATAGGAACTGTAATAGTCCTACAAGAAACTTCTACATGATGGTGAGAAGAGGCCTAAAAATCTTGTTAACACCTTATAAACTATTGAAAAAAAACAAATTAATATGTAGTGTGGATGAGGTTCATATCCATGAAAATATGCTCTTGAGAAATCCAATGGACTTGCAACCACTTCTACAAAAAACTTGCCAAAAATTACAATTTACGAAAACTCTTAAGTATGGGTGAAAAAATATAGTTAGAAATTGATGTGCATAGATATATAATCCTATAAAAAATATTAAGAAAATGAATTACAACACACTGACATGAAAAAGAAAGAAAGAATACAAATAGGGTCCTTGAGCCCTCTTGAGTGGGCCCTACCCAAGAAACACAAATAACCTATGAAAACTGTAATAATATGGAAACAAAAACATCTTTATTAACCAATATCCGTTGTTACATCAAGGAAAAAAACTCTAAGTCTCAAAATCTTCTCAACAAAACTAGAATGCAATATTTGGATCTCTGATTTTCCTCCTCTTGTTCTCTGCATTGGAGGTATATTTATATGACTAGAACTATACCTATTGTTAACACCTACTATGTTTTACCTGGTTTTATCCCTCATTCATTCCTAATTGGTATTTAAAATTTTATATAAGTTATTAAAATATTTAACATTTTGTTAAAGGTTTAATAGTTTACCTTAAGGGGTTTTAAAAGAATGCCAGGGTGAATGAATTAGATGGACTTAATGTTGTGAGAGGGGGACATAGGGAATTAGACACATGTTCTAATGATTACTTGATGACATCAAATGGTTTCAAGTCTTTTCATTTGAGCCATTAGTCATGTCATACTTATGCATCATGATTATTTAACTTCATGAACTGTAGATTCAAAGTCTAATCCACTCAAGAGTGAAAAAGAAAAATTGGGATGGGCGCTACATGAACTTCGACATGTCCAGATTCATGCAAGATGTGGATAGTACTACAAAGCTGATGAGTAAGAAAAATATGTTAGGAAAGTACTTGTCATCAACCATAGCATGCGAAGTGGGATGTTTCATCATTTGTTCCTATCGGTTGTCCATAAAGTTACATGGATCAATTTTCTTATTCAATGTGTTTTCAAAACTAGCACCTTGTTCGTTATCTACAACATTGAATTTATTTGAATTCCCCCCTGCAGAGCTAGAAAATCTCCTTGAATCTCGTTTCATAGCATACAGATCCCTGTTTTATAGACAAGAGTCTAGTCTTATGGTCATAGCTACGCTTATGGGCAAGGGAGGACACATGAACAAGAAATAACCTAAAGGGCCCGAAGTCATGGAGGCTTACGAAGATACCCAAATCATTTTTGATCGGGCAGGGTGGTATCTCTTCTGCACTAAACTGGATGGTCATCATTATTCTACAACCAGAGCATTTGCAGAGAGTTTTAATGGAAAATGGGCCCAAGTTGGAAACTTGACCATGCAATTTACTGAAGAATCCATAGTTGTAGCGTGCAACTGTGACACACCCACCACGGGGCTAGAAAATATTTGGCTTCTTTCCTTATTCTCGAGAGACAACACTCCCCGAGATTCTAAGGAGCCTAGCACAGACCCTCCTTTCATCTTTAAAGTCCCTCATATGACCGTGGCTATGCCCACAATCCTTACCGAGAAGGCACTTCTACTATCGCGATACAGGGTGTCGTGAGGCAAGCAATCCCTTGCTCTCTTGACTTTCGAAGGGATGAAACCTGAAATGGACCTAACCGCTCATCGATATTAATAGCAACCCGGAATAAGTTTGGTACTTTACCCTTCGGGGTTTCCGCCATCGGGATTTCAGGATGTGTGACGACAGGAGGTATTGCACCTGGGTTTCTCAAGAGCTGAAATTCCGAAACACCAAACTCTAAACATGCTCCACTATTTCAGGGTTTCCTCCATTGGGATTTCGGGATGTGTGATGACAGGAGGTCTCGCACCTGGGCTTCCCGGGAGCTGAAACTCTAAAACACCAAACTCAAAACATGCTCCACTATTTTGGGGTTTCCTCCATCGGGATTTCGGGATGTGCGACGACAGGAGGTCTCGCACCTAGGTTTCCCAGGAGCCGAAACTCCAAAACACCACACTCTAAACATGCTCTACTATTTTGGGGTTTCCTCCATTGGGATTTCAGGACGTACAACAACAGGAGGTCTCTCACTTGGGTTTCCTGGGAGCCAAAACTCCAAAACACAAAAATCTAAACATACTCCACTATTTTGGGGTTTCCTCCATCGAGATTTTGGGATGTGCGACGACAGGAGGTCTCGCACCTGGGTTTCTTGGGAGCCGAAAATCCAAAACACCAAACTCTAAACATACTCCACTATTTCAGGGTTTCCTCCATTGGTATTTTGGGATGTGCGACGACAGGAGGTCTTGCACCTGGGTTTCCTGGGAGCTGAAACTCTGAAACACCAAACTCTAAACATGCTCTACTATTTCGGGGTTTCCTCCATCGGGATTTCACAAGTCGGGGTTTCGAGACTTGCAAGTACAAGGAAACTCACACTTAGGTACCCTGAGTGCCGAAACACCGAAATGTCCTAACTCATCCACACACTGTCATTTCGGGATTTCGCATGTCAGGATTTCGGGACTTGCGAGTACAAGGAAATTCTCCCTTGGGTATTCTGGGTACTGAAATGCCGAAATATTGTAACTTATCCGCACGCTATCGTTTTGGGATTTCCTAAGTTGGGGTTTCAGGACTTGCGAGTATAAGGAAACTCACACTTAGGTACCCCGGGTGCCGAAACACTGAAATGTCCTAACTCATCCACACACTATCATTTCAGGATTTCACATGTCAGGATTTCGGGACTTGCGAGTACAAGGGAATTCACCCTTGGGTATTCCAGGTATCGAAATGCCAAAATATCGTAACTTATCTGCACACTATCGTTTCGGGATTTCGCAAGTCGGGGTTTCGGGACTTTCGAGTACAAGGGAACTCACACTTAGGTACCCCGGGTGCCGAAATACCAAAATGTCGAAGTCTAAGAGGACCATTCTCTCTCATGCAGGGTTTTAAGACTTACGCCATAAAATCCTCTAGTAGATCCTTGGATAAACTTTAAAAAAGGGTGTCCCTGTGGGGAGATCTATCTAGGGCATTACTTGAGACAAAGAAGGGAATAAATTTCCCGAGAACAGACTTGAAAACTGAATCTGTTTAAAATATACATGCATATATATAAGCCATAGGTGGTCCTTCCAATATAGCATACAACCACCATTTTTTATCAAAACACCATATAGACAGTCTTATACTGAAACCATTCATAATTTCACAAACCATGAGCATACATGTCAAAATATTAATTTCAAGATACGAGATATAACACTTATCAGAAAAACACTAGGTTTGATGCAACTACTGAGAGGGGTGCTCGTTTCCACCCAACCGTAGGCTCAACGATTCTGAATGGATTTACCACTAGCCACCCCCGAGCTTAGACCACGATGCTGTGAGACTGAGTCTCTATTCGTCAGAAGTCGAGAACGAAGGTTACTCTCCTTCTTCTCTGCTTATCAATCACTCTATATATTTTTCTAGAGTCCTTCTGATTTCTCCCCTCTTGTGATCTCTGTCGAGACTCCCCCCCTTCCACACCTCTTTCCTGCCTTTTATTTTTTTGGTGAGGTTGCGTGTGGCATGAACTTCCCCATGGTGGTCAGGTCTGAGGCTTCCACGGATGGGTAGTTCACCCCCATCCCTCATTAACTCATGAGGAGCCTCTTCACCTACCAACCTGGCGAGTAATTAATTTCCGGGCCAGGGAGCCTCTCTTGATCTTCGGGCCTGTGAAGAACAAATATGGTATTGGTTTCGGTTTAAGTTAATGCCACCATTCCAGGTGCCTTCCACCACCTTTCATCAGCCATTGTGGTCTCTTTTTAGCACATCCCCCTCCCATTAGTCCCGCAACATATATTCATAACATTACTTACATTCGTCGACCTTTTATACTAAGGTCCATTCAAAATCACACATTCACATCTTTGAGTCTGCCATAGTTCTTGGCCAGTATAGTTATTTTTACAGACTAGGGGAAACAGGGTGTTACAACAACCTCCCTATTGATGGTGACATATGGTTTAAGAATAAATTGATCACATGTGGAGACATTAATCAATTTTTAAAACATGAAAAAAGAGACCCTAATTGGGCTAAGGGAATCCCCAGGGATTGGATTGATGATGAGTGGATGGAAGCATTTCTCATACTTAAGAGGTTCATCACTTGTGAGATGCGTTATTCTATTGTGTGTTATTCCACCTGCGATTTCTTCTTCATATAACATAGATTAAGAGGATGAATTTACCTTACTATTTCTTATGGTATCTCAACAATATGGCTATGAGAGTTCAAACGAACCCCAAGACTCCTCCTCACGAAATTTTTCATCAAGGGTTGATTAAGGTGCTTGTTAAGGCCGAATTAGGGAAGTTGCATAAGACTTGGGATCAATTCTTGATCTATTCAGGGTATGAGAAGGAAAATCACACCTATGCTTCTCAATCACATGGAAATATTGTTAATCCTGATCAATAAAATCCAGTTAATGTCGATCAATCCACTCATGCAAAGAAGGGTAAACAAGCAACATGTTTTGAGACTCCAGACGAGCTTGTAAAAGATACATTATCTAGCCAATGAATAGAGGCAGGGTCTTCTCATAAATTAGGTGGAGGTAAGCACCCTTTCCGTTTTGCAGATAAAACTTTTTCGAAAAGGGATAAAAGGATAACAAAACTTGAGGTTTCAGTGGAGGAAAAACAACTTGTAAAAACAACAAAAGAGCTCAAAGATCCTGTACATTTTAAAGAGCATATCCCAGAGGTCAATCCTCATGCATCGAGTTCCTCTAATGATGATACCTCTAGGTATAGAATTTTAGTAAGAAAATGAACCACAAGGCCTCAAAACAAGTTTAGGTTGAAGTCTAAGACAATGAATAAACCTGCCATCTCATAAGAGGTTATCATCATTGATGAGGAGCCCGCCAAACCCACTGGAAAGACATATACAAGTAATAAATCTCCTATCACTAAGTCTATGAAGGATAAATCCAAGAAGGGTGGTTTGATTATACATAAAAAGACAATCATTGGAAAAAACATAGTTCTTACCAGGAAACAAAGTAAGAAAAATATGAAAATCCCAAACCCTAAGATTTGATCTGAAGGGAATGAGCCTAAACTTATTCAAACCTGATCCAAATCCAAGCAGACCAGGAAGAATAGCTTAGAATTGCTGGTAGAAGAAACCTCCTCCATCCTGCATAGAAAGATGTCAATTTAAGAATATCACTTCCAGGATAAATCAAATTTTTGGGAGTTAAAGTAATGAAGGATAACAAAAATATTTTGGTTTATTATGTCTAAAGGTACCATGCTCCTTTTTGGTCATGTCTAGCTATAACCCAGGTAGAGAAAAGAGTTTAATACATGCGAGATTAGTTTTTGGAAAGTCGCTACAGGAAGTTCCTGCAATCGTTACACAAAGAAATGAAGGCGCTACCAGAACACCTGTAGAAGTCAATTTTGCTATTGTTCACACCCAGTTTCAAATTTTGCAATAGGGGAAGCCTGTGAATTATGTAGGCATGTAATGGATATTTTTTTAAAGCTATGCAATGTTTTGTGGAGCAAAAAACTGTATTAAGATATGAAGATTGATCTAGATAAACCACCTGTGCTGAGTTGTCAAAGGATCAGTTTCAAGTGGAGGTTTGAAGATCAAAGATATATGGGAAATATATAGATAAAGAAGTAGTGTAATCATTCAAATGAAAAGTAAATCAAATCAAGAATATGTATGCAAGGATGGTTCCTTGATGTTAGGAGATTTTTGTAAATTTTTATGATTTGGTATATCAACAATCAGGAATTGAATTTCATTTTGAAGTTTTGTAGAGATTTTCTTTGAGGTGTCCCTGATTCTCACGATTGACCCTAAATACATGTAACTTATTTTGAAACTCTATATATTGGATAATATAGATGAATAAAGGGTTGGATCCCTGTGGGCCTTAAATATTTTATCTTATACAAGTGTTTGGATCGACCTTATCTGTGTAAAGATTTCAGTGGTTAATGAAGCCATTAGTTGGTGTGTATCATTCTCTTTTGTTTATCATTTCTGATTCTCGATCTTGAACACATTATTACTATTATATGATTATATGGTTGTATGTATGTGCTAAGAGGTTTTATCTATTTTTATAGTTCAATCTTCACCACATATTTGTTTAATATCCTTTAAATCTAGTTCAAAAAGGATTTCCGAGTTTGTAATTTATTATTCTACTGGTTAATTATATCAAAGAACATATTGCTCTTTTATGGTTATTAGTCTTGTTGCACTTTTTCTTCTTCAACATATACCCCACTCTCACTTGGCTCAAGTGGTTTTGTTTACCTGATTTGTTGTACATAGAGAAGAGATCTTGACAACTTATCCTTTAATCCCCTTTAAGATCAAGAGTGTGATCCTCCCACCTCTCAAAATCCTTTTTCTTTTAAAATTTTGAAATAAGATGTGCTAGGCTTGTTCCTAAAGAAGTCTAGGGACAACTTCTAGCACTAACACCTATATCCTTGGATAAAGGAGGGAATATGGGGTAACACATCCTCCTTCAATATCTTGGATATACTTCAGATTTTTCAAGCTTCAGTCTACATGTAGTGATCATAAATGCACTAGCAACACATCTAGAAGTAGGTGGGGGACAAGATCCTTGATTCTCTCCTTGTGTTGGGATATTCTTCATCTCATGGAAAGTTTGACCTACTTAATTGGTGATACACATACACTTCATCATGTATATTAATTATTTTTTTTACCATTACTCATTAAATTCCATCCTCAAAACTATTCATTAGACAACATACACAAATATCCATAATTACTCTTAAACATGGTCAATTAAAGTAGGTTTTTAGGTGTATCATGGTCAAAACTATATATATTATGGGCCTTTTAGATAGGAAATATTGGGGCCCATCATTCACCACAACCATTTCACATTTGAAACATAGTGGTTGTATTTTAGGGAACTTGAAATCCTTTCTATTGGATGTAATTAAGACTGGTTTAGCATCAGGTTTGATCTTTGGAGTC
>ML835905.1:32896-47711 GCA_009831015.1 Picea engelmannii | reverse complement strand
CATGTTGAAGACAATTCGAATACTCAGTTCTGTTATTGAAGACTTTAAATTCATAGTTGTTTAAGTAGAATAGAACTGTTTTTATTAAATGACAGATCCATGTTTTTAGGATCTGTGTAACCATTTGTAAAGGCTATAAATGCTTGTTTTGATATCAAACAAGGGTTTTATTTTGGATAAAAGATTAGCTATCGTACTCAGACTTATATGTTAATACAGATCACAGGTTCCTTTCGATTTTGATTATCAGTTTTCCATCCTTCTTCTGAATTATTATCTGTGTTGTCAAGCTTTGAATGGCTGTCATCCCATTGTTTAGCTCATAGCCTGATAATAATTCTTTGATTGTCTCTTAGACCCTGCTTTGCACTGGTTTAGTTACAATTTATTCTCCACCCACTTTAAAGTTGCCTGCTGATTAATCAATCTTTGAGAGCACTGTCTATTTGTTTATCATTTTCATGTTTGAATGCTATAAGCTGTATTGAGTTGTCCCATTGATCCACATTTACAAAATACAAAAAAATTCAATTCTTAAGTTACCAAGCACCTTTGGTCTGCAACCACAAAGGGTTTCTTGGAGTGATAACACACAAGACATACATCGGATCCGGGTGACACGGGGCACATCTTTCTGCCACATCAATGACAATAGGGACCCATGAGAGATCGCCATGTGTTCATGGGACCATACTGATGTCATCATTGCCACATCATGTTGGATCACTGGGCATCAGGATAGTTATTGATGTTTTATGTGCATCAAGGTAGCATCGATCCGATAAATCCTAAGCCACACTTCTAAAAGGTAACACTACAGACAAGGTTCTGGAGCTCGTTCACTTGTATTTAAATACACAAGAATAGTCTTTGCTTTATATATCCATGTAAAATGGATCCCTTGTTGAATGTGGGATTAATCAGATCATAGATCAACGGTCATGATAGCATATCGTGGTGATCCAAAGGTTGTTGTGTCACAATAATTGTGGGTTTAATTTGGAGCATCCAATCAATAGAGCGAGGAGGTTTCACTTCAACAGTTGAAGAAATCTAGACATCATCTAATCTAATTGATCCATTTTTAGAATTTGAAGATCTTATAATATTTCAAAATTCAAAAAATATGATCAATTAACAATCTATGTTATGATCCCTATGTATAAATATCAATTCAAAATGACTGTAAAGAAGGAATTTTTCCCGTGATGAATAAATATTTTAATAAAGACTATCATTCACGAAAGAGAAAGAGATTCCTTGATTTCATCTCTTGAGTTTATGTGTTTCATGTTTCATGTTGTCATTTATTTTCATCAATCATTCTCTTCCATTAATATATGTATTATAAGTGTTGTAATTTGGTACAGCCTCCACTGCAGCAACCATTTAAAGGCATCAATCTAAGTGCAAACTTCCTCTGTCTTACTGTAAGTGAAACATGACCTGTATTTTGGTTTAATTGCCTTTACTATTTAAAATAATTCTTTGTTTTAGATTATCAAGCAATTTTGTAGCACAGATAAGATTGATTGGTATTTCTTCTATTGAAAAATAAGTAATATTTGTCTTTACTAGATACATTGATTCTTGTTTAAATTTTGTTTATCTCAATTCTTCTTTTCATGCTATTAAATTTTGAAGTAACTTAATAAATGAAATCAAGCCTCTTTTATTTCTGGTAATCAATTATTAAAATCTCAAACTAAAATTTTGGGCAAATGTTTTTATAAACAATTTTATAAGTTGTATCAAGATGCCTTGAAATTTTTCCCTAGCCTAGAACAATATCCTTATTGCTGAGAGAAAGGAGATCCACAACTTTAACAAACATGCAAGATGATGCAGTAGAAATTGAATCTAATATGATCGCTTCGGGAAAGACTAAAATTAAAACTGAAACTGGTGTAAGAGAATATAGAAAACCAAAAGAACAAGTTGGACCATCAAGTTCAACCAAAAATATTTAGGATAGTAAAATTGAAGAGATGTCCAAAATCATTAAAGACTTGTCCAATAAATTATCCAGGATGGAAGTTGAAAGAAGAAGGCCTGGCGGTGATATGAATCTAAATCAATTCAAGAGACAATTTAACAATCCTCATCAATTTCTTAAAAGAGAGAATCGATATAATGAACAATCCATTCAAGCACCTTTAAAAAACAAGAATATATTAGATGATACTATTGAAGAAGGAGAATTTGAAGATGTTGATGAAGAAATGAATAATTTAGAAGGTGAATTTTTAGAAACATATGTAACCCAAGATGGATATGAGAAATCCTTAAATTTTAATGAAAAGGATAATCAAAATCCAATAGATATACAATCATCTCAATAAAGTATCTTCTCAGATTTATTACAAGATGAATTGCATAAAAAATATGATTTTAGGTGCAGACATAATGCACACAAAGCAAATGAAAAAATCAACCTAAGAAAGTTATTACAAAGGATAAACCTAAAGAGGCTTTCGCTTCTAATAAAAAAATTCATTATCCATCTGCTAAAAGAATAGAAGGTGAACAAAGGGAATCGGAAAATTTTAGCAATACCTTTAATTTAGAATATGAGCTAAGTAAGATTAAAATCCTTGTTCCTTTAATTGACTTAGCAAAGAATCCTTTGTACAAGAAACAAGTTTCAAAAATGATTGATTGTTCAGTTCCTACAGTACAAGCTGATACCATTAATTTACAAGAGGAACACCTTATAATGTTTAGTCCACATAATGAAGAAACAAGAGATACAATTGCACCATTTTATGTAGCTCTAACTATTCATGATCATTTGTTACACAATTATATGCTTGATTTAGGAGCATCTCACAACCTTATGCCAAAATCAATTATGGAAAAATTAGGACTGGAAATAACTAGAACTTACCAAGATCTTTATTCATTTGATTCTAGGAAAGTTAAATGTTTAGGAATCATTAAAGACCTGGTAGTCAATCTTGCACAAAGTCCAGTAAAAAAGTATAATGATTGATTTAGTTATTGTTGATGTACCTCCCAATTATGGTATGCTATTTTAAAGATCATGGTGTGTGAAATTGGGTGGATCATTACAATTAGACACGACTTATGCAACTATGCCAATTTTTGGAGGTGAATTTAGAAGAATATATAGAGAAACAAATTGGCATATACGGTTAGTGATCCAAAACATCCCAAAAAATATCCTATTTATTGTGAAGATCAAGACTTGGGATCTTGTATTTTATCTGTAAATATTGAATCTGAAATCTGTACAAAAATGTAAATATTTCTTTGGATGAAAATAAGTCTGAAAAGGGAATGTGGAAAATGAACTTTGATGGAGCTTCCTCTTGGGAAGGATCTAGAGTTGGTGTCTTGTTTGTTTCACCTTCATGTAATAAAACTATTTTATTCTCTTTCAGGTTACATTTTGAGAATGATTCTACAAATAATGTTTGTGAATATGAAGCTTTGGTTTTGGGTTTGGAAATAGCAAGAAAATTGAAAATTGAGCATTTGGTAGTTTATGGTGATGTTGAATTAATCATCAAACATGTTAAACAAATTTATCAAGAAAAACATCCTAGGATGAGAGCTTACAAAAAATGTGTATGGGATCTAATTGAAAACTTCTTTCTATTCTTTAGTATTCATTCCATACCAAGAATTCATAATCAACAAGCAGAGTCCTAGGCAGTTTCATCTAGTAGCTTTAGACCACCTATTGTTCCAAAACCAAAATATCAAATAGAAATAAGACATAGACTTTCTATTCCTGACAATGTTAGACATTGGCATGTTTTTGGGGATGATCAACAAATAAAACAGTTTTTGGAAATGATATAAGAGTTATTTGCAACACACATCGATCAAGAATATCAAAATAATAAGTACTGGTTGCAAAATGAAAATCAAACAAAAGAACAATTTCAAAATACGATTGTGAATCATAAAATGTTATTATTAAAAAAATTCAAATTCCTAAGGGTTTGATATCTTTAGAAAGGCTTTTTGATCAAAATTATATTGCTATAAAACCCTCTCTACAACCACAATTAGATAAAGTGGAATATTGTAATATTGGTACAAAACAAAATCGTAAATGTATAAAACTTTCAAAGTACTTACTTGTTGAATATAAACAAAGGTATTTGGAATTATTTAAGGAATACATAAAAAAAATTTGCTTGGTTGTATCGAGATCTTAAAACTTATGACGCTAGCCTTGTACAACATAAAATTCCTTTAAAACCTGGTTCAAAACCTTTTAAACAAAAACTTAAGCAAGTAAATCCCATCTTACTCCTGGTGATTGAGAAAGAACTTAATAAATTATTGGATGCAAAAAGTATAGTACCTCTTAGATATTCAGTCTGGGTGGCCAATTTAGTCCCTGTTAGGAAGAAGAATGGAGAAATAATACTTTGTGTTGACTTTAGGAATTTGAATAAATCATCTTTAAAAGACAATTATCCTCTTCCAAAAATGGATCATATTTTACACAAAGTTGTGGGAGCCAACATAATTTCAATGATTGATAGATTTTCAGGGTATAACCAGATTGTAGTTCATGAAGATGGCAGGGAAAAGACTGCTTTCACTACCCCATGGGGCACTTTCATGTATTACAAAATGTCATTTGGTCCGATGAATGCATGAGCTACCTTTTAAAGAGCTATGGATTTAGCATTCATTGGTGAAAAGGATATGTTTGTTGTAATTTACTTAGATGATTTAACTATATTTTATGATTCAGATGAAAATCATCTAATACATATAAAGCAAACTTTTTTAAAAAGCAAAGAGTATGGTTTATCGTTAAATCCTAAAAATTCTCATTTCTCAATGCAAGAAGGCAAGCTAGTTGGTCATATTGTTTCAAACGAGGGAATCAAAATTGATCCAAAAATAGTCGAAGCAATTACAGGTATATGCTTACCTCAAAATAAAAAAAGAAATTCAATCATTTTTAGGTAAGATGAAGTTTTTGAGGAGATTTATTCCTAATTTTGCAGAAACTGTAAAAGATTTGACAGATATGCTAAAGAAAGACAATGAAGTAAAGTGGACTGCAGAGGCAAAATCTTCCTTTCAACAAATCAAGATAGCATTAGCAGAGGCACTAGTTCTGGTAATCCCTAACTATTAGAAATAATCTCTTGTATTTTCCTTTGCCTCTGAAAATACTATTGTCGTTGTTCTTTTACAAAACAATGATAAGAATTTTCAACAGTAAATTTCCTTTTTCAGTAAAATTTTAAGGGATTTATAATTGAAATACAATATTTTAGAAAAGCAAGCTTATGCAATGGTTAAATCTCTAAAATATTTTAGAACTTATATTTTACACTCCAAATTAATTGCATATGTTCTGAATAGCATTGTAGAAGAAATTTTGAGTCAACCAGATAGTTATGGAAGAAGAGGTAAATGGTTGGCTAAGATTCATGAATATGATCTTGAAATAAATCCCACTAAACTGATTAAAGGTCAAGTTCTAGCAAAATTATTGGTTGAATCTAATTGCAAGGTTCTTGGAATTAATCTCATCTCATCAACTCCTAAAAAATTCTATACCAGAGTTGGAGGAAATAAATGCACAACAACATTTAAATAAGGTAAATGAGAAATGTTATTCTTCACCTTGGTATAAATATATTGTTGTCTATTTACAAACATTTCAATGCCCAACAGATTTAGGTCCAGCTAAAGCTAGAACTCTTAAGTTGCAAGCCATTAAATATTGCATTATACAAGATAAAAAAAATTGGAAAGATCCTTTGGGTTTTCTCCTAAATTGTGTTGTTGAAAATGAAACTGAAAGGATTATAGATGAGTTTCATAAAAGAATTTGTGGAGTTCATCATTCATGGAGGGATACAACTTACAAAATCTTAAGGGTTGGATATTATTGACCTAAATTATTTTCTGATGTTAAGCAAAAGTTAGATCTTGTAAGAATGTCATTTTTTTGCAGGAAAATAGAAGTTACCTTCTTTACCATTAGTGTTAATAAAAGTTGAAACACCATTTCAACAATGGGGTGTTGATTTCATATGTGAAATTCATCCTTCATCTAGTGCTCAACACAAGTGGATTTTAACTGCAATAGACTATTTCATTGAATGGGTGGAAGCAATCCCTATCGGATTTGCCACTAATGTAATTGTGATTAATTTACTTGAAGAAAATATTTTAGCTAGATTTGGTTGTCCAAGAAAAATCATATATGATAATGCTCAAGCATTTAAATCTATTGCAATGATTATTTTTTGTCAGAAACATAATATAATTCTTGGACATTATACTTCATATTATCCTCAAGGAAATGGATTGGCAGAATATTGAAATAAAATTTTAATGAGAATTATTAGAAAGGTTATGACTAACAACAAGAAAGCTTGGCATTCGTATTTGAAGTATGCTCTTTGGGAAAATAGAATCAACACAAAAATATCAACAAGTACTCCTTATCAGTTAGTGTATGGTATGGATGCAATTCTACCTATTAATATTGCTTTTCCTGTAATGAAATTATTTTAGGAAGTTGGAGAGGAGCCAAATGATCTGACAAGGAGAATCAATGAAATTATTAAAGTTCAACAAAATAGAGAGCAAGTCAATGAAAAGATTCAAGAGTATTGGGACAAAATGAAGACTATTTTTTATAGAAGAGCAAAAGAAAGAAATTTTGTTCCTGGTGATCTTGTATTAAGATGGGATAGTAAAAGGGAAGAACCTGGAAAACATGGAAAATGTGATAGCTTATGGTTTGGAGCATATAAAGTTGTAGTAGTTGAAGGAAGAAATTATTTCTCTCTTCAAAATCTTGATGGTGACATATTGGAATTTCCTGTTAATGGGCGATATTTAAAGCATTTCATTTATTAGTTAATTTTTATTTTATTTTTCCATTGTAGATATTAGTTTGGATTGGATTGACATTGGCCATTGATTTTATTTTTCAAAGCATGGTTGGGTTAAGAACTCATTTTTTGAATTACAACCCAATTATGGCTAATTGAGTGTTATTTCTTTTCCTGGGTAATAAATTTCTTCAAACTGATAGTAATTTACAGTTGGAGAATTTAATTTTGTTTAATTTTGTGATCAAACAGAAGTTTGTTTTAACATTTTTTTATAATTAGTTTTAGTTTGTTTGTTTTTTAATAAATGAAGTTAAACCTTTTTATCTTACTTAGATCTTTATAGAAATGATAGATCTAGTTAGTAGAATTTAAAACTTAAACATGTTGTTTTTACAAGATTGGTGAAAATTTTTATTCATTTATTTATTTTGATTGAAAAAATATGTTTAGGGTAATCATTTGAAAATTAAACTTTGATATTAGACTATAGCTTATTAGTTTTCTCAAGGTTAAAGTTTAATAATAAATTAAACGTATAAATTCTACCTATTAGAAAAGGTGTAGTTAGAATTGATGGAAAATTAATCTTAGAGTATTCTTTAACATGTAGGCAATCCAGTCCTCGAGGTGTAGGGCAGTCAGTGATGGAGTGCGTTGTTAAGGTACTCTGTGATGTTAAAGTCACCGATTTGAAACCTGCGGAGACAAAAAATCCAGCCATGTTAAGGGTTGGTGTGGCTCAGACCAGGTGGGATCCCCGGGTGATTTTGACATCTTAGATGCCCCTGAGTCGCGGTTTCTCAGCCACAGGTTAGTCCCACAAGTCACGAACAAACTAAAAAACAAAAAAATATGTAGGCAATCCTACTTTATCTTATAACAAAAACATATATCGTCATTTTTGTTATCTAACACATTGATTGCCCCCACTTCAAAGCAATTAAGTAATTAAAGACATATGGTGAAAGGAAATTCAGTAATGATTGCCCCCATCTTGTTCAAAAAGAAATGATGAAAGGAAATTCAGAAATGATTGCCCTCATCTTGAATAAATGAAATTATAAAAATGAATTGGTGACAGAAAATTCAATTTGGGGTATACAGATAACTTCAGTAGGGCTATGGACGCCTACTGGTGGTGAAGCAATATTTTTTATATCTATAAAGGTTATTTCTATATATCTTTATTATTACTCTATTATTAATTTGTTTTCTATAATTTTTGTATCCTAATCTGATTAAGCTTATCTGAAATAAATTTAAAAGCCTTGAGTTAAGACAAAATCAGTTAGAAATTTAATAATTTAGTTAAATTTAGATTGATTACTTTAGATACTTCTTGAGTAAATTTTAATAAGGAAATTTTTTATTAGCCTTTTTGGAAAACTTTATTTAAACATGTAACAATTTTGCCTATTAAAATTTTTATTAGAATAGCCATTTTTGAATACTATATTAACCTATCTTCTTATTTTTTCTGGTTTAATAAAGAATTTGATTTTTTATTAATTCTTATTTTTCATTTTGTTTTAGAATACCTTTTATGTTGGGTCTTTTATGTTGGGTTTTGAGTTTGTTAAAATATAAATTTAGTTTGAGTTTAGTTTTAATTTTATTATAAACTATTCTAATTTGAATTAAATTATCATTAGTGTTTTTTACTTCTAGCTTTATCATGTGTGATATAATTAATTTTTGTTCTTATTTAAATTGTTTTTTGTTTGCATATAGTTTAATTCTTTAATTTGTATATAATATTAATTGTAAATAGTTTCGATAAGATAAATTATAGATCAGCAAACACAAAATTACTCTAAGTTGTAAAACAAAGAATAGAAATTTAATCTAAGAGGTAAACAAAAAAATGCAAGTTAATATGCACATCAATATGTAGTTAATTCATATCCAATTTTTGAATTGCAATCTACTATAATCTAAACTATCGTAATTGCATGTTATAGAGATATGCTATAATTGTGTTGTTATGCTCTCATGCACAAATATGTAGTTAATTCATATCCAATTTTTGAATTGCAATCTACTATAATCTATAACTATCGTAATTGCATGTTATAGAGATATGCTATAATTGTGTTGTTATGCTCTCATGTAGCTAGTACTCTGTCTTGATTGGTTTGGAATTTAATTATGTAATTGAATGTTAGCTAAAGATCATAAAATATCAATAGAAAATGGAACACAATTTAATGAACAAGAGTGAAACTTAATAATAATGAAATAAAACTAATGAACAAAAACAACAACCATACCAGGCAAGTGGGACCTTGCTCTCTAGAATAATTAGTTGTTAATGATTGATGTAAGGTCTTTAATTTCAGAGCCTCAATAAAATAATAAATATCTCCTAATATCTTACTGAAATAACTGCAGTTTAGTTCAAGTTTTTTTTTCATGATTTTATTTATACTAGGAATAAACAGGTAAATAGACATAATAACAACAACAACATAATAACAACAGATTAACTTAGTAAAATACATACCTCGACTTGCAGGTTGGTTGATTTATTCCCTGGTTCTCTTGTTCTTGTTCTTGCCCAAACTGCCCAACCGAATATTAACCTCCCAGCCAACTAGGAACAACCTCTCCGACTCCCTAGCTCCAGGAATCCTTGCAGTTTCCTGGCCCCCGAACCCAAAGTTCCTAGCAATAGTAGTGTCCATGTAAAATCTACCCAAAACAATTTGTTCTTCCAATTTCCTCCTCCTTCCTCTCTCTCTCAGAATTTATTCATTTCCTCCTTCTTCCCCCAATTTCTCCCAAAACCAAACTACCCCTCTTCTTTATCCCCCTCTCTCAAATCCCTCTCCCTCATTCAATTCCCCAACTACCTTATCCCCTCATTAATTCTTCAACTGCCTTATCCCCTCATTTATTATTTCACCTACATTTTTAATAATAAAATAATAAAAAGACTTATTGAATTTATTTTAATAATTAATTAAATTTAAATTAATCAACTATGATAAATAAATAATCAAATTGAGTTGTTACATACACCCACCCTTCAAGAAACTCCGTCCCAAAGTTAGAGTAATTTACGATACAAGGGTAATGACACATTATTCATACATCCACATCAAATAAACAACATCCTCAATTTAAAACACTTATACATACTAGTGTACATGTGCAAGGCATGCATGTGTAGCTAGTACATACAAGACTCACACATGTACTAATGAAAATAATTATCACACCTAAAGTAATCCGTGTATACGTCCAATCCAATCAACAAGAACATTCATTTCATAAAAGATAGTAAACCAATTAAAATGTTCACAAAATCCCTGAATTATAATAATTTAGCACAAGAAACATTCACTTCGATAATTGTAGTTCAGTTAAGAAATTATAAATATACATATATAAATATTTTTCAAAAAGAGGAAATCAAAAAATTATACTATTCTACTATAAGGCGAAAGTCCCACACACTCTCAACTACTTATATTCATTCTTCCTCCCTAACCTACTTCCATCTTCCATCCCTATTCTTCCTCTGCTGGACTATCTTGGAGCATCAACTATATTGCCTAACTCCATATAGAACCTGTAAGCAGAAGTGTCAACTCTATTGACCAAGCTTCCCTGACAGGAAACTGGCATTCATCATCACATGTCCTGGGGAGCATGAAATAACACAGTCCTCCCATGACTCTAGGTTTTAGAGGATACACGGTGGGAAATGTCTTCACCCCTCCTAATAGAACTAGGGTCAACACCCTACCATGGACCATATAGTGGCACTGTGTTGCTGGGAATTTTGTCATCGTATATTCAGTTTCAGGGAGTCTCGCTGCCTGAAAAACCTTCACTGATCCACATATCATAGCAATGCATTCGAACCAACATAATTTCACATACAAATATTCATACCATATTGTTTCTTGGTTGATGTTCATGACATCAACCTTTTATTATCATTATCCTTTAGCTATTTCATAGCCCATTGACCTGCAGATTAGTCTATAACACAAACTCATACATATCTATGCATTACTATCATGTAAATGCATTTAATCATATTCTCAATTCGGTATCCAGGTACCAACAAATTTAAATGTCAAATTTTTCAAGTTATAAATAGATTGCATAATATCCATCATAATTCAAATAACGATAAACATTCATAGAATTGACATTCACATAGGTCCATATGTCTTAAAATTTCAAGTGTATCATTAATAGTTTCACAGTTAATAGAAAGTAAAAGGTGATTAGGCCTTAATTAATTATAGTTATCTAAGTCAAAAGGTGGTTAATCCAGGTGGATATCGGTGGCCACCCACCTTTTCCAACTGGCTTAAAACAGTTTTTTGGCAATTTTGGTAATTTACTATTTTTAGCAGTTTTTAACTTCCAGGGCCATTTTGAGGGCCTAAATGAAGGTTTTCCGGGATCGATATTCTCAATGATATCCAAAGGCTTCGATTGAGCCCCCAAAATGAATCTCCTCGATGATACCTTTCCAACGAGCTATCGTGCGCCCCAAACGGAGATCGTATGCCAAAGTTACGCCCACAGGGAGTTGATACACCAAACTACCCAAAATGGGGTCCACAAAATTGTTTGCTTTTAATATTACGGGGTTGGGGTTTTGGATTTTATTTATGATAAAAAGGCCTTTGTAACCTCATTATAAAATCATCTTCTTGCGAATGCGAGTAGTGGACACATCTCTTCTCAGAGATAAGCTCCCAACATTCCAATGAGTCTTTCACTCTGTATTTTTACAGTCTTTGTACATTTTCGCTCATTAATAGAAAATTGTGTATTACTATATCTCTGTGTTTATGGCTACATCTCTGATACATTTATGTTATATTATTGGATATCCTAGATATCTCTGTACATTTCTTTATTATATCTCCACTCTCATTTCGTGTCGAAAATCATCTGGATCAATGGTATCAGAGCAAGCTACTCTTGATCATTTTCAGTGCATGTCCCTGATGAGGTACGAGTATAGAAAGTTGGGTCTCGAGCTTGTCTCTCTTGAAGACAATCTCTCTAGCAAGTCCAAGAAAATCTCCATGGCGGAAGAAAAGAAAAATGACAGAGCAGACAATTCTATTAATTTGTTACTTGAGCAAACTCTCACGTGACAGAGGGACGAAATGATGGAGAAATTTTCTCACATCCTTCAATGTATGTCGATAACAACAAGTGTGTATTCATCAAGCAGCCACTTTGGAAGTACCTCGTCTTTCAAGGTACAAGTTAATTTTTATATTCCCATATTTGAAGGACAAATAGTTGTGGATGCCTTAGAAAAATGGTTAAATCTGCTAGAAGGTTATTTCTCTGTTCATAATTTCTCAGATAGGGAAAAAATCACCTTCACACTCCTTGAGGATCTCCCCCATGTCAAACATTGGTGGAAAACTTACTGGGAGAAAAGTTCCATAGAGGAGTCTGGAATAAATGGGGCCAAGCCCACTTGGGATTTTTTTGTGGATGTGGTAAAGGAACAGTATTACCCTGTTGGAAACTATAAGGACCAGTGCATGAGATGGGCCACACTGCAGCAAGAGAGGGGCCAAGAAGTTCCAGAGTTCACCAATACCTTCCATATTTTTTGCACTAAGCTAGGTATCAAAGACTCTGAACGACATTTGGTTCTAAAATACCATGGGGATCTACATAGATACATCCAAACTAAAATGGATTTTCTGGACATCTCATCACTCGGTGTTGTTTATCAATATGTTCTTAAAATCGAGCAGAAACTTAAGCACCAGAAAAAATGGGAGTTTGGGTCTCCAAGTCCGCAACAACCAAAGTATGATAAAGATGGCCCTAAAAAATAGTGTCTTGAAAACTAGTTCAAGCCACAGGAAAAGAAGGGGCACAGAAAGACAAAGAAGGACACTGGAAAATGGTGCGATTTCCACAAAATCCCCTGGCACAACACCGATGAATGTCGCTCAAAATAGTCATTGGTGGCCGAGATCAAAGACAAGGAGTTGAACCCTGATTCAAAATCCGATTCAGAAAATATTGATAGAAGACATATCATCGATGTAGACACCACTGCTATTGTTGTGACTGCAACAATTAAATTAGAAGAACCCACGGATCTTGAAGAGGGGGAGGGCCTTTTTCATTCACAGATGTGAGTGAAGGGGACCCCACTGCATTTTATTGTTGATAGCGGAAGCCAGAAGAACCTCATCTCAGCAAAGGTCGTCAAACAGTTGGGATTGTCAACAACACCACACCTGCAACCATACAACATTGGGTGGCTTCGCCAAGGATGAGATCTTCGCATCAGCCAGCAGTGTCAATTGTCATACAGCATCCAACCCTTCAAAGATGAGGTATTATGTGATGTTTCCCTATTGGATGTTTGTGATGTTCTCTTGGGCCAGCCATATATGTGGAAGCGCCATGCTATCTATGAGTCTTGACCCCGTAGTGTCATTGTTACTCTGGGGGGTCATCTCTATAAGATACCAGAGGTAGTTCCAACTATTGTCCCACCTAAACAATGTCGCAAGGTAGTATCTCATACTACAAAATTAAGCTTCTTCACAATCTTTTCAAAAGGTGAACATAAGAATACTGCAACCACTACAGCCTCGGCCCAAGCACCTTCTATCCAACAGAAGCAGGTCGACAAGATTGCAGCAAAGTGTAAATATTCATTCTACACACAGGAATCTCATGTAGCTAGAATGGTTAAAAAGGTCCAACCCTTCCAGCCATAGGTTTGTGACAACCTTCAACAAGCTAAGCAACGCAACTTCTCCAACAAGGCAAGCAGTTCATCAAGATGCAGATTCAACAAACGTGTTTCCCTCTCCCCCGGGAAATCAACGTAATGGAGACCATTACTTCCTAAGGAGGCAGGATTGATCCAGGTGGATATCGATGGCCACCCACCTTTTCTAACTGGCTCAAAACGGTTTTCTGACAATTTTGGTAATTTACTATTTTTAGCAGTTTTTAACTTTCAGGGCCATTTTGAGGGCCTAAATTAAGGTTTTTCGGGATCGACCTTCTTAAGGATACCCAAAGGCTTTGATTGATCCCCCAAAATGAATCTCCAGAACGATACATTTTCAACGAGCTATCATGCGCTCCAAACGAAGATCGTATGCCAAAGTTACGCCCTCGGGAAGTTGATACACCAAACTACCCAAAACGGGGTCCACAAAACTGTTGGATTTTCATCTTCTAGGGTTAGGGTTTTGGATTTTATTTATGATAAAAAGGCCTTTGGAGCCTCATTGTAAAATCATTTTCTTGTGAATGTGAGTAGCGGACACATCTCTTCTCAAAGATAAGCTTCCACCATTCCAGCGAGTCTTTCACTTTGTATTTTTATAGTCTTTGTACATTTTCGCTCATTAATAGAAAATTGTGTATTATTGTATCTATGTTTTTATGGTTGCATCTCTAATACGTTTTTGTTATATTATTGGATATCTGAAATATCTCTGTACTTTGCTTTATTATGTCTCCCCTCTCATTTCGTTCCAAAAATCATCCGGATCAGTGGCATTACATACACCCAACCTTCGGGAAACACATTTCCGAGGTGGTCAAAAAAGTGAGGGATGATCTCGTCATAAGGTCTCTACATCCTCCCAAGTAGAAAATCCTGGTCTATACTTGTCCCAGTGGACCTTAACTTTGTCTACCAGATAATTCCTGAGTTGTTGGACCCTATGGTCCAATATGCGTAACAATTCGACCATGAGGGTTCTCGCATCTGATACCTGCAATTCCTTCCAATTCAGTTAATGAGATTCATCAGCAACATAAGGACATAGAACAGATACATAAAAACATTATGAGTTTTATGCAAGTGGGGTGGAAGTACGAGACGATAGGAAACGGGTCCAATTCTATCTTGGACTTTGAACAGTCCTATAAATCGAGGTGACAACTTTGTCCCCTTCCTGAACAGAATGGTACTCTTATTAGGCCTGATA
>ML835905.1:10408-21236 GCA_009831015.1 Picea engelmannii | reverse complement strand
TGGTTACATTTGCATAAGGAGTGTATCATCGGGCCCCATAGGAAGCTTCACCCACTTCATTATGGGCCTTACACTATCACCAAGGTTGTGTTTAGCAATGATTTTGAGCTCAACACTCCACCCTTCCTTGGCCTGCATCCAGTATTCAATGTGGACATCCTTCGGCCATATTTTCCACCATTATTGGACACCTATGAGATCGTCAAATAGCTGACACCAACAGATCTCAACCCTAACTTCATGGAGCAAGCATATACCGATCAAATAGTTGGCACACATATCAAGGGCACTCGCCAGCAGCAGATCCATCTTTATCGAGTTTTCAAGGAAGGGCAACTCCTACACCAAGGCAAGTGGCTCACTCGGGGCCAAATCCAGCAGAAGTTTCCTCACCTGATGTTGGAACTCAATGCAATGGAGACCATTGTTTCCTTAGGGGGGAGGATTGATCCATTTGGATATTGGTGGCCACCCACCTATTCCAATTGGCTCCTTGTGTCCATTTTTTATTCAGCATGTCATTTTGTATTGCTTTATAATTGTGAGTTCTACACTTCTGGGGTTTTCTGAAGCCTCACACATTCTCCAAGTGGATATGGGTGGCCTCTCACCTAATCCAAGTGGCTTATTTTGTATTTTTTCATGTCAACACATCTTGTTGTACTTCCAGGGATGTTTTGGGGCCCTAAATGTTTTTTTCTTGACTCGCCACAATCAGACTATAGACGAAGTCAGATTCTGATGGAGGAATGTGTAGTTCTCTGAAAGACCTTTCCAATGGGCTATCACGCACCTAAAAGGGAGGTCGTATGCAAAAGTTACGACCCTAGGAAGTTGAGCTACCAAATTACACCAACTTGCCCATAGGGCCCACATGACTTTAGGCGTTTCACCTTCTAGGGTTAGGTTTTTGGATGTCTAGGGTTTTTTCATTCATGAGTAATATGTAAAGGCCCTTTGGAGCCTCATTGTAATCCATTATTCTCAGATAGATGCATGTAGTAGCCACATCTCTTCTCAGAGATAGCTACCACCATTCGAACAAGTTTCAGTTCTGCAGTTTTATAGTTTCATCCTATTTTATTATTTAATAGAAGATATTGTTCACTGAATATTTGTGTTATTCCTCTTCTCTTTGTGTTGATTGTATTCAATCTATTAATCAGTTTGTTCTGCTCCTAAATCTGTATCATTCTAGGAATTTGGTAACGAAATGGACTACATCATGCTTCATGCCTACCCAGAAGAAAATCTTCTTCATGTCTGCATACATTTCTTCACACTCGGATGTGCATAATAAAGTGCTCTATGGGATTCCTTGAGTATTATGCTTCAAATATCCCCACCCTCGGGGATGTACATCCTTCCCTGATATCTTAGCAATCCATCTGCTTCAAGGCTATATCCTTCATACGTGGGTCCTAACTGCCTCCCACTCTAGAGGGTTGAAGTAACATTTAAATACCAACTATCTCCAAGGAGTTTCCCCAACACTCACTCCCTCAGATTAACTTTTAAGGGTACCAAGGAGAAGACATGTGGTCTCCTACTCAAAGCATCCATGACCACATTCTCCTTTCCCTTAATGTACGAAATTCCAAAATCATACTCACTCATAAACTCACTCCATCGCCTCTGCCTAGCATTGAGATCCCTTTGAGTGAAGAGGCGCTTTAAGCTTTCATGGTTTTTTTTGAGCTCAAATATTTTCCCCACTAGATAATGCCTCCAAAGCTTCAAAGCTAGCATTACAGCTGCCAACTCTAAATCATGAGTAGCATAAATATCCTCATGTTGCTTCAACTTTCTTGACACATATTATATCACTCCCCCATCATGCATTAGCACGGCCCCCAATCCTTGCTTCGAGGCATCCATGCAGACTATGAAGTCTTTTTCCATATCTGGCACTCGTATAATTGGCACACTGGTTAGTAACCTCTTAAGCTCAATGAATGCAATATCACATTCCTCTGTTCATTCATACCTAATCCCCTTGCGCTGCAAGGTGGTGATGGGTTTTGTTATCTTAGAGAACCCTTCCATAAACCTCCGATAATAACTAGCTAGCTCCATGAAGCTCCTCACCTCATCAGCATTTTTTCGGTACTGGACATTCCATAATGGCCTTCACCTGTTCTGGTTCCACAAATATTCCTTCATCGAAAATTATATGACCTACATAGTGAATCTCTTTCTGGAAGAAAGAACACTTCAACAACTTTCCATACAATTTTTTCTCTCTAAGGCATGACAACACCACTCACAATTGTTCCTTGTGTTCTCTTTCGTTCCTAGAATAGATGAGGATATCATATATAAAGACCTCTACAAAGCAGTCTAATTACTTTCGGAATACACCATTCATGAAGCTCATGAATAATTTTGGCACATTGGTCAAACCAAAAGGTACTACCATGAAATCATAATGCCCAAACCGAGTTCGAAAGGCAGTGCTAGGAATGTCGCCTTCCTTAATCCTTAACTATTGATACCCTAATCGCAGATCAATTTTTGAGAAAATTGTTGCTCCTTTCATCTGATCAAAGAGATCATCTATCTGTGGCATTGGGTACATGTTTTTCACTGTAGCACGGTTCAAGTCTCGATAATCTATACACAGTCGTAAGGAACCATCCTTCTTGGAAAAAAATACTAGTGCACCCCAAGATGAGACACTATGCCTTATTATCCTTAAGTCAAGTAGTTACTTCATCTGCATCTACAACTCACAAAGTTTTGGCACCGTCATCCTATATGGTGTCTTTGAAATTGGCTCTGCATCGGGTTTTAGCTCAATGGTAAAATCAAGCTCCCTCTTAGGAGGTAACCCATGCAACTCTTTCAAAAAAACATTCTTAAACTATGACAATATTGGATATTGATCCATGGAGGGTCCTTTCCCTTCATTGACTGCTTCCACTACATATAATCAACAACCTTTCCTCATGCAACATTTAATCTTCATGGTCGAGATAAAGCGTAGAGACACCTTCCTTCATAGACGGTGGATCTCTATTGACCATCCTTCATCGTCAACACAAAGCACCCTCTTCGCAAAACAATCTACCAAAGCTCGATGGGATTCTAACCAGTCCATTCCAATGATTAGGTCATATTTCCCTAGAGCAATAGCGTACACCTTCAACCTAGTAGTACACACTCCCAGGTCTATTAGACAATTATCGACACTAGGTCCTACCACTTGTTTTTCCCCCAAAGCCATCTCGACTTGTTTAAAGTCATCGTGCTCGTAGGCTACCAACCCACACTTTTCTAATGTACAAGATGAAATCAAACTATATGTAGCACCAGAATCAAATAAACTCTTAACATTGACATGATTTAGCGTACCTGGCGACTCCACCACAGTGGATTGATGCTCTGTCTAGCGGTTATTGACCGCTGCATAAATCTGGTGTCTACTACTCACTCTTCCCATCGGGGCCTTTCCTCCTCTATGCACAAAGCCTACTTGTGACTCTGGACAATCACGTTGGTAATGAGGTCCTCCGCACCCCCAACAAGTAACACCAAATGGAACCTACACATTTCCTTGTGACGATCACTGAAATGAGTTCCTTCCTTTAGAACCCCTGCCCCTACTAATTGTTCCTCGAGAAGGTCATGGACTTGCTTGCATCGTGGTTGGCAATGAGTGTAATGTTGCACTCGCTGCCATTGAAATACATGTTGTAACTACTCTAGCTACAACTCTATTTCCATAAGGAGGTGGCCTAGAGCTTCCTCCCCTGGAGAATATCCTAGGGGCCTTCCCCACGAATCCAAGATGTTGTGGAATGGTTGATCTCATACCTTTGTTTAAGCTCATATGCTCCTTCGCATAACAAGCATTCTCAACTGCTTCATCTACTGATGATGGTTTCCACATCCGTACCATGGCCCTTATCTTAGGTTTTAACCCGTACACAAAATGTTTTGATTTTTGTTGATCAGTATCCATGTACGAGACATATTTCACTAACTCCATGAACTTGATATTGTATTCTTCCACCATCCTACTTCCCTAAACTAGAGCATGAAATGCTCCTACCTATTGTTCCTCGTAGTAAGGAAGCAAATATTTCCTCTGGAATCTTTCCTCAAAAATCTCCCATGAGACGGTGTCTGGGGTAAGGTGCAACTTCCTCTCCATATTATCCCACCACTTCAAGGCACTAGTATCTTAAGGTGAAACATCACATCATTCCTTCCAACCATGCCTCTGCATATTCACTTGCATGACCCCCAACAAACTCTGGGAATTTTATCTTTTGTAGTTCTCTGGTGATGTCCCCTGGTGGAGGCCCTCCCTTTGAGTCCCTTGACGCTTCAGGGTTACCCACTCTAGATGATGGGGGTTACACTTCAACATTTGTTGACTGGCATCCCTTTAATGTATCATTAATAGCCTCTAAGGAGCGTAAAATGAGAGCTAATTCAGGCGATGGTGGTGGCATCACCGACGATGGTGGTGGCAACGCCAGCTTTGGTGGTCCTTACAATGATGCCCCACAACCTATATTTCCCCGAGTCCTAACCATCTCGAATAATTGAATCCGCATTAATCCAAATGCTTATGAGGAAAGAGTTTAAGGCATTCCACATATTGCTTGCTCAAACTTATACTTGCAAACATAGGGTTAGGCTTAAGTTCTTTATACTTTTCTATAAACAGACATTACTCCTATAAGGTAAGTGGCTAAGGGTCAAGATCAAAAGCCTCTAGGCTTGGTAACTTCGCTCAAGAATCCTAGCAACTCTCTCACCTTGTTAGCTATGCTAGCGCTACATTGTAGTCATCAATTACTCTAACTTGTGTGTATAATCAAGCATCAAACCCATCTATGTATCAATATACACCACTCAGATTAATCGATCTTATATCATTAATTATAATACCCTTTAGTCTCATAAATTATCAATTTATTAATCATTAGAATTAATTTACATAGATCAATTCTCTTTAATTAATCAATCAACATTAATCAATTAATCACTCTTACATTAACTATAATTATAATTCTTATAAGTTTAACCCTTATAATATATTATAAGATCAACCCGTTAATATAAGTTAATTAAACTTAATTAAGTTCAAACTATTTTAATGAATTTAAATAAGTAAATATCCCACTAGATATATTTTAAATAAAATAAAACAAAGATAAAATAAAAGATTTAAAACATGTGTGTGGAATGCAAATTGTTGTCTTTGGAAAGATCCCCAGTTCGATTCCCACGGAGTACAAATAGAACAACTTTATATATATATAAATAAAAAATAAAAAAAACATGCATCCTCAAAATGAGGGCATGAGGCCTTGTATGAGACCCACATGTCACTCTCCTCACCCTTCTGACCATAAGAATAACTCAAAAATCCTAGGTCGCACATCCGAGGCTCATTTGTCTCATTATTCTTTTTGTTTTCTCACTTAGGGTTTCTCCTCTACGCAGGTTTGAGCACAGCTCGTGGCTCCCTAACCAGCTGCCTAAAGGCACATCCATGGCTGACATGAGCGGCCTCATTCTCTTTTCTCCTTCGGGACTTGTGGGCTGGACCATGGTAGTTGGGCCATGGTCGCCTTTGCTTGTGGGCTTGATAGCTTAGGCACGTCACTCCTTGTGGGCTCTCCTTTCTTCAATCTACAACTCGCAAGACCTCACGCCACTTTCATTGAAATTCACACCTCCCATAGATCCCAGCATTACCTAGAGAGATTACACCTCCCGTAATTCCCAGCATCAACTGGCAATCTTACAAAGTAAAGAATATAGAGGATGTGGCGGTTGATATCGCAGGCAAAGTGGCGTGGGTTCGAAGCCACCCCATGGTGCCATTAGTCATGTTGTGCTCAAGTGTGCTTCTTCTTATACAGAGGGTGCAGAGTGTGGTGATGTTGTTCTGGCCCCTCTTGTTCTCCACCGCAGGTCAATGGGATACACCGCAGAACACATACTTCCTTCGGCATAGGTTGAAGGTGTCTATTCTGTCAAGAATCTGGCCTCATCCTCTATTGACATGCCATTTGGGTAGGACAGCGCATAGCAAGGACGAAACCCTAGAGAACAACTTAATTTTATGTTCAAGCCCACCGAATGAACCAAGGGTGATGTTGCTTATGTGAATGTTTGTTGGCTCATTCAGGACTGTTGAAACCTTTGATGTGGGCTCTTTGTGTTTAGTTTTTTTTACTTTTTCCAAATGGATGAGGATTGTTAATTTATCTGATTTGTTGATTCCTTAATTTCAGAAATCCTTTCTCGTTTGACATGCGATGTGTTTTTGTTCGTGTTTCAGGTTTGTCTTTTGGCAATTTGACAAGGAATGTTAGCTTCTTGAAGTTTAATATCCTACCTCCTTTGTTATGCTCTCAAAATACCACTCCTTGGATGCTCTACTCAACTAAGGAACAAATATTATACAAATGAATGGAACCCCTTCTCCTCCTAGTGGCCCAATATTTAACATAGCATAATAGTCGTCCAGGGTTAGGGATTTGACTTCCTCAACCCTCAACTAGTGATTAGGTTCAGGCCTTGTAGAATATTCTTGAAAGTCCACATGTGGCTAGCCCCATATGTGTAAGTAATGGGGGTTGACGTGGAATCCACCCATACCATGGTGGTCAACAATGTAGGTCATCTTTTGGGAGGCATAAAATTTTCAATATAACCTCTAATTGAAGTGTTTTACGGACCATTGGAAAGGTCTCTAAGAGTAGAACACCATCAAGGGTGTGGCCACAAGTTCCAAAAACTAGAACTCAAAAAAATGTCATTTAATGCCTAAAAATGGCTCTGGAAGGTTGCAGGCCCAAATTTTCCAAACTGGGACCTGACACTAAAATAGCCTTGTAATTTGATCCTTCAATTTTTTCCACCCGTAAAGTACCAATATAGATGACAAATTGTATGATGATCCAATCCAGATCAATTATGCTCATGTGTATGTTCTTTTGGCTTATCTGGATGATGGGTACATTGTTATCTTTAATGTGAATTCTTTACATTTTGTTAGTTTGAATGAATGTACTTAAAGGAAAACTAATGGATTACACACCCACACTAAATCTTTAATACTCTACACATTATTAACACTAAAAATATCATACACACCTCATGTGAGACATCCCTCCTTTAGAAGGTTGAATATGCAAACATACTAGATTACATCAAGCCTATGTTGGACTCCTTACATGGACCCTAGTTTTGTCATAGAGCCAAAAAAACATGGTTTTGTTGTCAAAACCTTAACAAATGTAGAGTAATGAAGATAATATGGACCAATCAAACCCCCCAAGCCCCATTGCATGAGAGCCTCCCGCGCCTGAGCCGAGCGCTTCCTGAAGCCTGGCCTCGGGGCTTCCTCCTCTAGTGCATTTCACAAGTCTTGCTGAGTCGTCCTAGACCCAATCGCCCAAGGGGGCTTTCATGTGGTGATCCTACCCACAGAGTCATATTCCCCTGAAGATAGATGTTCCCTATTGGAGGTGAGGAGTAGCCGCCTCCCCTCACGCCCTTTGCTGATGAAGCTGCCTTTAGAAGGTTGTTACTCGCCCAAGGAAAGAAGAAAGAAGGAGGAGTTGTTCCAAAGTTCGTTAAAAAACTAGATGAAGTCCCAGAAATCGATTTACCCCCAGCTCATCCTATGAGTGTGGTCATTTCTCTTGCATATTGGGCACTAGTCGGTCAATTCACAGGGCTATGGCTATCTCCACGAACAACTGAGAACTGGATTCAAAAAAAATGGAGGCCCCTGATATCAAACAACGTTACTAGCTACGCAGTCGAAAGAGGCTTCTTCCTGTTCGAATTCATTTCCAAAGAAGATCGGGATCTGATCTTTACGAGTGGACCTTATTTCATGGGACCATAGGGGCTCTACTTAAATCGTTGGACACCTGACTTCGATCCTGAAGTGGGCATGCCAAAGACGGTTTCGGTTTGGGTACGCCTACCCAACCTGCAAATCCATTGTTGGAACCTTTCTTGTCTGCAAACTATAGGCAACAAACTAGGAAGATACATAGACAAAGCATATCCAAAAGGTAAATACTCATGTTCTCGGATCTACATAGAAGTTGATATGGAAGCAGGTCTTCCTGAAGCAATCAAGATATCTGTCAGAGAATGGCAGCACTACCAAAAACTGGACTATGATCAGTTGTCATTCAAGTGTCATAGTTGTCATGAATATAGACATTTCCAATAGAAATGCCCAAAAACCCAGACCATGCAGAAAGAGAAAGATTTAGGAGAAGGATGGCAGCAAGCGAAGAGACCCAATGTAAACCCCAACCCTAACTCCAAAAAGGCAAAGGAAAAACAAAGAGGACAAAAGTATATGGAAAATAGTTTTGCAATACTTAGGAGTCAAGAGGTGGAACCCGTAAGCAAAGAAAATACTGCAGATAAGCAAGTTAACTCAGAAGAGGCAAGCCAGCAAAATAAAGAAAATACTCCACAATTAGAACCAGGAGAAATCCCTGAATCCCAAATATCAGAGACAGAGGAGAAACATCAAAAGAAGTCGAGGGGGAGCCTGATATTGGGTTAACTCAGAACCCCTCGAAACTAGCTACCAAAATAAGGAAAACAGAAAAGGAGAGAAGAGAAAGGGAGACATACAACGAAAAACTTCAAGGATCACAGCCAACACTGGAAATAATGTTAAACCCAAGAAATACAAGGAACCAAGGGAAACCTTCTCATAGGACGCCCTCCAACCCAAAAAGCAGGTCATGAAGATAATCTCCTGAAACTGTAGGGGTATAGGAAGCCAAAGAAAAAAAGACACAATGAAATACCTAATCCGAATCACAAATCTAGATCTACTACTAGTCCAGGAGACTAAGCTGGAGGAATATGAATTTCTCCAAACCAGTGAGAGGTTGTGGAAAAAAGGAACAGGGGTAGCGGTCAGTGCCAGAGGAGCCTCAGGAGGGATTGGCTCCCTGTGGAACTCCTCAACACTTGAATTACTGAAGACAGAGCATCACACTCACTGGATCCTCACCAACCTTCTCCACAAGGAGTCAAGCATCCAGGTAAGAATTTTTAATCTTTATGTCCCTGTACTACCTGAGGAAAAAAAAAGACTGCTGGAATAAATTAAGAGAGTTTCTTAACATGCATCATACTGAGAATATAATTATTGTCGGGATCTCAATGTCATTCTATCCCAAGGGGAAAAAAAAGAGGGAACTATTGTTAGAGATCGCATCCGGAATGGGTTGAGGACATCATACTTGACTGGGAATTGGAAGATATAAAACCGTCTAGAGGCAAATACACTTGGTCCAATAAAAGAAATGGCCCAGGGCACATTGTAACAAAGATAGACAGATTCTTGGTCCAAAGCTCTTTCCTCTTATTAGGCCTCAACGCTGAGTCAAAGATTCTCCCTTTCAGTGCCTCTGACCATAAGCCAATAAGTCTAGATATCACCAAAGACTCCCCCCTGGGTCTGATTCCTTTTAGATTCAGCCCATCCTAGATCCATCATGAGGAGTTCTTCGAGCTGATCACTGGAATTTGGAAGGATCCAGTTACATGGTCACCCTTCTATGTGTGGGAAGAAAAACTCTCTAGGCTGAAGAGGGCTTTCAAAATATGGGCCAAAACTTTGAAATCACCTTCGACCCAAAGAGTGGAAGCCCAAAAGCACCTGGAAATGCACCAGCTAAAAATGGAAGAAAGTAACATCAGCCCACACATGTTGGAAACATAAAAAAACCTCCACAAGAAGCCCCATACAGCCTGTAAGGAAGAAGAAGAATACTGGCGACAAAAATCTCGAAGCCTCTGGCTAAAAGCTGGAGATAAATATACAAGCTTCTTTCATAAGCAAGCAGAGGCTAGGAAAAATCACAACTCTGTCAAGGAAATTCATTTTCAGAATCAGACTGTCATGGATTTCAAAGGAATCAAGCAAGATGCCCACCTCCATTTCAAATGGATTTACACTGAGGACGCCTCCACAAAAATCCAACAAGTTCTCAATTTAATCCCTTCAGTTGTCAAACCCAGAGCCAATCAGCAACTTACTACTCTGGTCACCTTGAAAGAAGTGAAAGCATCCTTGGATAGTTTGGCCCCTGATAAAGCTCCAGGGCCTGACGGTTTAACAGCCTGGTTCCTTCAAGTTTGTTGTCCAATCATAAAGCATGATCTGCATAAAATGGTATTAAAATCACAAAATTGCCACAAGATTGGTGGAAGCACTAATTCTACATTTTTAGCTTTAATTCCCAAATAAAAAGGAGCCTCTTCCTTTGACAGATTTCATCTGATTTCCTTGTGCAACACTGGCTACAAAATTATCACAAAAATGATCGCAAACTGACTCCAGGGCATGCTTCTAGCAATCATTCCAGAGAACCAAGGAGGCTTCATCAAAGGAAGGCACATAACTAACAATATAATTCTGGTTCAAGAAGCGATCCATTCAAGCATGCAATGGGGTGAAAAAGGTATGATTGTGAAACTAGATCTAGCAAATGATTTTGACAGAGTAAGGCATGTATTTTTGTTTCAGGTTTTGCAAAAATATGGCTTCAATGCTTCTTTCATCCAATGGATTAAGGCTTATATCGGGACTCCTTGGATCGCTCTGTTAGTCAATGGAAGAGCAACAGATTTCTTTCAGGCAACTAGGGGGATCAGGCAGAGATGCCTACTGTCCCCTATGCTCTATGCCATTCAACCTCAACGCTAAGCTTTCAATTAGAGAATTGTCGCTCCCAACAGGAATTAATGGGCATAAAAATTGCAGGAGGGGTCAAAGATATAAACTGTTAAGAACCAAATATCAATATAGCAT
>ML835904.1:52531-64728 GCA_009831015.1 Picea engelmannii | reverse complement strand
AGTTTACTTCCCGAGGCCAACAACCCAACCAATTCTAACTCGAAACGCATAGCGAGCCAAATCACACAGATATGTAGATATTATGTTTACAGCCATTCCATCCGTGTAGGGTAGGTGATCTTGCATACGAACTGTGTAGCACTAGGTTCAAAGCGCACTGGCTTCAAAGCATAGTACTGGCAGGTTGACTGCGTTCAAAGCATAGTACTGAATGACTGAATGACAGTGAATGACAATCAAAAAGACGTAACCATAATTTCAAGTGATTAAAATGAAGTTTACGGTCTAAACTTGAATTAAAAGCTTTATAAACTAATTAAACCATTCCAAATATGCATTGGAATAAGCAAAGGCTGCAATAACGCTTTAAATCTATAAACCAATCAAATGTTAACAAATATGTATATGTTTATTTTTTAAAATAAATAAATACAAATGTGGTAAGTTAAACATTACAGTTTTTAAAAAAATTAAAAAGTCAACCTAAACTAATGTGAGTTCAACGATGAACTCATCGATATAGTCCCTGCGCCTTCGGGAGGGACTAATAAGGTTATTGGGCGGGAAAACGAACTTACTTTGCATTGAACCACACCTTATGTACAAAAACCGTTTACCACTCAACTATTAAGCAATTGCATCATGGATAACGATGACCTGTATGCATTCACTCGATGTATAATCAGTTAATATTTTTTTTTTTTTTTTGTCGTGTGGTTAAGATATTGGAATTTTTAATGGAAAAATATATGTTAGATGAAATTTTAAATATTAAATTAGGAAATATATTTATTTAATTTTAATAAATTTTGATAAAATTAAGTTATTAAAATAAATAAATAAAACGTAATTATATATATATATATATATGAATGAGTTGACATAATTTAAAAAAATAGCGATGATTAACTTTTAGTGAGGTTATAATTGGTTTATCAGACTTTTAAAAAGATAGAGATTACTTGGTAAATGGATTTATGTTTTGTTAATTTATTGTTAACAATAGATGGATTTATATTTATTTACTCAGTTATTATTATTTTATTTTTTTAGTAAATTAAAATATTGTATTATTTTCAGTGGCAAAAAATCTTACATGTTCATTGGAACCTGGTAGTCATCCTACCAAAAAAGGGAAACCAAGGTTGGATCCAAGCTCCTGAGAGAGGAAACCAGGATGTTTCTATACCTAAAGCTAAACATTGCAAATTAGGAATCACAATTACATGTTGGCTATGAAAGCATGTGAATAGAAGTTCTACAAATATGCAAAAAAACAAGACTATGACAAAGCTCAAAGAAATCATGCACCCAGTGTGCCGTTTCCCTCGTAGCCCAAGTTGGGGCCAGATTTAAAGGTTGAGGACAGAATGGACAACTACTAGAGGTTGGTCCCCCTAATAGCGCTTCAAATAGAAGGTCCAACTTGAGATTTAGGCATTCCTGGTGAAAAATTTGATCGGCCATGTCCTTGCAAACGTCCATAATCAAATTGAGGTGATCCTTTGAAAGAAAGTGTTGCGGTGGAGAAGTTGAGGCCTCTATAGAGGGAAGAGAGACATTATGAAGAGGAAGAAGTGGAGGAATTTCTTGAAACACGGGGAAACCTCAATGTCCTTTTGGAATTGTGCACTGATAACCTGAGAAGGGTTCCTCTATCAACATGATAGGGAGAGTGGACTTCCTACTAGACGACGAGCGTGACATGGATGACAGACGTGATGAGTCTTCTGCATTTTCAGGAAGTGAATCCTGTGAATCCTCCTCCATGCTTTTTTTCAGTCTTGGAGTCTCAGTTGAATGAATTTTTGGAGGGGGTGAAAGGTGAGACTCATTTTCAGGGATACTAGCAGTGCATCTGCAACCTGCAAGGTAATGGGCATAATCAGAACCTCTATGAGGTCGACCACTCTATTGAGGCATAGCTTCAATGCCAAGTAATCTTAGCTAAAGAGGAAAAAGGAACAACCACCACTGAGCTCATGCGAAATCCTCTAGAGAAGAAAACAGAGGTAACAACCTAGCATGAAAGAGAAACATGGCAAGAATTCTGGTGGTGGAGAGGGAAATAGCTTTGTTCATGTCCATTAAGTGTGCCATAACTATCGAGGAGACATCGTCCTCTGTAGGATGCATCCCCATTAAACTTGGCAGCACCCTAAAGCAATACATGTGATTTCATGTGAGGCCAAAACTCCCATCACCACCACCCTGCATTGAATACATGCTCGTTATTTGAAACCAAGAGGGGAGGCGGCCAACTGGGGTTTTCATTAAGTGCATGGTTAGACATGTGGCACCCCATCCAGGGGAATGTGGTCTACGTCTTCCACGACTAGGAATTGTTGGTAAATGGAAGAGGCTTGGGTGGAATTGGCATCAATGAGGATGTCTGCACCCAATAGGCCATGCCATTCATTTGCAAGTTTGTCTGCCACCTTATTTTTCACTCTTCTAACATGAGAGGGGATTAGGATGAGACCTGGATGTAGAAAGGAATTGAAGAGCTCAAGAGAACTGGGGAGATGCCAACTAGAGGAGAGTTTGGCAGGGTTAGATCCGTGGATGATTTTGGTGACTAGAGAAATAATAAGTTGAGAGTCTCCCTCTATAATAGTTGATTTAATCCCAAGAGGGAGGAGAGCTCAATACCACAAATTAGGCCCCATAATTCTGCAGAATTGTTTATGTCAAATCCCAAGCTTATGGCTAAAATATGACTGATGATACCGTAACTATTTATAAGTATTTCTCTAAATCCTGTGGGTCCTGAGTTTCCTTTAGAAGCTCCATCAAAGTTCAACTTAAAGAAACTTGAAGGGGGGCTTTTCTCACTGATGGGACTTTGCAAAACTATCAGATGTTGTTGGGAAATAGGAGGAGATTTGGGTATTCCAATGTTAATATGTCAATTAGAAAGGATAATGTGCTCTATGTGATCGCACTCCATGTCCTCCGCACTCCATTGTTGTGATCGAACGATCTCTTGAATGTTGCTAAAACTTTTGGTTCACACAAATTCCAAAGTGGAGGATTTGGAGTGGAATATGCATATGTTATTTTCTTTCCAAATGTGCCAAACCACAAAACTTGGTAGAAACTACCAAATCCGATTAAGAATAAGGATTTCATAAGCACTTGGTCTCCATATCTCTATAGAGTGGATGATTCTTCTAGTAGAGAGGTTCATTTTTCTCATTATAATTGCAACCTTTTCCCAAAGTTTCGGGTTGAAAAGAAATTGATTTAGTAGATGTTCCATTGATTCCTCTAGTTGCATACAAAGTGGACAAGAAAAAGGCCCAATAAAACCTTTTTTCCTTAAGTTATCCCAGGTGAAGATGCAGTTTTGTACCACAAGCCACAAAAAAGTTTAAACCTTTGGTTAGAGGTTTGATTTCCATATAGTATTCCAAATCAGATCTTTGGGAAGTTGATGGAATTGTGCTTTGATGTGATAGGCTTCTTTGATGGTGAAGGTTCTTGTTGTAGAATGCCCCCATCGCAGAATGTCCCTCCCTTCGTGAAAGCATATCTTCCTTAGGGATACTAATTCTTTACATGGTTCTAGATTGCAATCAACGAGAAGGTTGAGAGCCCTCGGTGAAGTTTTACATACTCTCCATTTGGAGTCCGGAGGGGTTTCATTCCAAACATCGGCTACCTTGATCCTATTGTTATTTGGAATTTAGGCTTGAATGTGGTGAAGGATTTCCTACGATTGAAGCGGAGGGAATTATTTCCAAGACTCTGACCAAAGATAGGCATCTTGGCCATCCCTTAGTTCCCAAAAGGCATGTTCTTGAATGAGGGGGATTTTTCTCCAAGCCACATTCTAGGTATTGGATCCCTGGATTTGATCTATCATTCTTATTAGAGAAGCCTCTTCAATATTTGGGGAAAATTTTTGTTTCCACAAACAGTCCCATATCTCTTTTGTATATTTCAACCATTGCCACCATATTTTCACTCCCATCCCTTCATTAAGTACTCATGGATCCCTAAATCCCAAAATTCCATTGAATTTGGGGCAACAAATATTTTCCCAACTAACCAATGCCCACTTGCTATCAGATTTCAATCCCTGCCGAAGAATTTTTCTTTGAATATTTATGATGGTGTTCAGAATAGATTTGGGGTCTACCAATGCTGAGAAAAGGTAGGTTGGGATATCTTGGAGGATAGATTTTACTTGTACCAGACAACTATCCAAATTGAGGGGGAGAAGAGTCTAGGAATTTATCCTTTGAGTCAAAGAATCTAGAAGAGAGGAAGAGGGGATATTTCTTTTAGTTGAGTCAAAGACTGGTACACAAAGATAATTGGATGGAAGGGAGCTCTAGTGGATGCCTAACATTCATGGGATATGATTTTGAATGGCCAAAGGGGTATTGAAGAAAAATATTTGGGATATTTCCAAATTGGCAGAGGTGTTTGAAGCTTCACTGAAATTAGTGAGAATAAGATTAAGTTTTTGAGCTTCTCTCACCATGGGAGTACCCATTGTCATAGTGTCATATACAAATTGACTGTGTGAAGCAGTTGGCTGGAGGACATTTAAGGGGATACCATGTAGTGATACATCCTCAATGGAGGATTTGATGTAGCCACTGAGTCCTTCAGCCATGATGAAAAATAGGAAGGGGGAGTGGGGGTCTCCTTAGCGAATGCCTCGAGAAGGGGAATTTTTTTTAGAGGGGACTTCATTGAATAGGATAGAAAAAAATGCAATTGAAGTTAAATTTACTATCCAATTTATCCAATCTTGAAAAATCCAAAAGCAGAAAGAATTGATCGAATGTATTTTCATCTTAAGCGATCAAAGGCTTTTGCAATATATAATTTTATAAGCATACCTGGAGTCCTTGAGGACTTGAGAGAGTGAATCACCTCATGAGCTAGTATGATGCTATCCAATATCTGTCTTCCCTCCACATATCCAAATTATTCCTTAGAAATTATGAATGGAAGAATCGGCTTGAACCTTAGTGCAATGATATTTGTTAGGATTTTATAGATCACATTGCAGAGGTCGATGGGCCTAAATTTTCTAGGGTGGGTCACCCACTCCTCCTTGGGTACAAGCATGAGGAAGGTGGCATTGAGGGAATATAGGACACTATGTGATGAGATTGATTCCTCCACCAACTTCCAAATATCCTCCCAAACCATTGGCCAACAATGATGAAATAAATCCATGGTAAAGTCATTGGACCCTGGAGCTTTACCCACTAGAATTTATTTCATGTCTTGATCCACTTCTTCTATGGTTATCGGTTGCATGAGTCCTTCATTTTGTTCCTCTGAAATCAAGAAAGGTATATACGTTGTGTGATTTTTTTTATGTCTGGCGATCGATCTTGGACTGGTTCAGAGAGAATTTTGGAGTATTAGTTCATTAACTCCTCATCCATTGCTTCATTCTCCATGAGTCGTTGGCCCTATTCATTTTCCAATTTGGTGATGTGATTTATATGCGACCTTTGTATCATTGACTTGCGGAATAACTTTGTATTTTTTCCCCTTGCTTTAGCCATTGCACTCTTGACTTCTGACACCATAGTATTTCTTATTGGTGTTTCATTTTCTCAAGTTGTTTTTTGAGGAGATCCTCTTCTACTTGTATGGTATCTATGGATCCTTGGTGAATGATTTCCTCTTGGATCTCCACTAAACGTTTCTTGATTTCCTGTTGATCTTATAATATATTTACAAACTCATTTTTGTTCCAATATTTCACTGATTGCTTGAATGTTTTGAGTCTCTTCTAGAATCTATACATGTGTGTTCCATGAGTTACCTCTACTTCCGACCACGATTTCCTAGATAGTTATGGAAATTTTGAGTGGGTGATCCAGAACTTTTCAAATATGAAGGGATTGTATTTAGGAGTGCTAGTGATTTCAAACTAGATTTGGATAGGTTGATGATCTGATCCTGAGCGAGGAAGAATGTTATCTTCATGTAGTGGGTCCTCCAACATTGGGGATTCTAAAACCAAGAACCAGTCAGGATGAGAAGAAACCTGATGGGTACCATTCCTCCTATTGAAACACATAAAGACTCCATTTTGTGCCTCAACATCTATTAGATGCATATCTAATAGGACATTTTGAAAGTTTTCATTGTCTTTCTCTAGTTTACGAGTTCCCCCTCTTTTTTTTTGTCCAGGGAGATGATGATGTTGAAGTCGCCTCTTATTATCCATCTTTGATGACCAACCATGCTTCCAAGAGCTATGATACTTCTCCAAAAGTTCTCTTTTTTCTGGTATGGATTGAGGACCATAGGAATTAGTGAGGATTCCCCCCTTGTTTGATCCTATGATGTGATATTTAGTTGTGAGCGTCTAGGTGGAGGAGTAGAATCCATCCAGGGTGATTGTAGATGGATTCTGTAGGATGGCTATGCCCCCTGTCGTGCCATTAGAGTCATTGAATATGTATTCATTATGTCTCCAACACCTTGCTAAGATATATTATGTGTTGTTTCCTGCACATTTTGTTTCTTGTACAAAAAGAACGTTTGGCTTCTCTTCCATTATGCATTTACGAAGAACCCTCTATTTTTCTCTCTCATTAAGGCCTCTTACATTCCAAGAGAGAATATTCATAAGGAAGAGTGTGGAGGGGGAGAAATGAAGATTTATTTAAGATTTTGAATTTGTTCTGAGTTGATCATGAAATTATCTACCTCACGAATGAGTTGATGTGTCGATTTACACCCTCTTCTTTTTGGTTCTTTGTGTATTTTTCAATTGTCTTTTCCTGGTTCAGAATAGATTCCTAGAGCACCTCCAGATCGGAATGTAGCACCTGTTGTGGATTCTATGTAGTCTTTATGAACTTTGTATATTTTCTCTAGGGGAGGGATTGTAGTTCCTTTTGTTTTGTAGGCCTCCTGAAGAAAATCTAAATCAATTCCCGCTAGATATTTCTCATCAACAATCATTTCTAGTTCTTCCCCTTCTTCTGGTAAAATATCCACTACCATCTAAGAAGGGGAATTGGGTGCAATTATTTTTTCTAAGACTGGTTCTAGATTTTGTTTTTCTTTACCCTTATCGGTTCCTTAGGTTGGTTGGGTGTGGAGGTTTTGCACCTCCTGGGTATTAGGTAGTTTACTAATAATATCAAATCAATTATTGGTTGAGAGTTTTTTACCTTTCCTTAGCCCCAATTTTCATGTGTTATTCCTTCTGTGAACTTGTACCTGGGTGAATTCCTCCTTTAGCTTATTTTGGTCCTCTTCTATTGATCATGGGGGCATATTTAAAGGACAATCCAAAAATAGGAAGGGAGTAAAGGCAAATCCAAATTGAGGAATATGAGAAGTCTTCCTTTTCAGGGTTGAAGTGGTATGTCCAAAATCTGAAGTAGGGGCCTGCTGAGTTGAAAAAATGTGGTCCATTCTCAAATATCTAGTTTTTGTCTTCTAGATTGAAAAGTATTATTGTGAAGAATCCTTTAGACCCCAACTGAATTTCATAGTGCCCCTTCGGATTCCACTAGGTTTTGATCCATTTCATTAGGTCTCTTTCTGAGAGCCAAAGTCCTAGAAATTTTCCTATCAACGCATGTTCCTTCATGAATTGGGTGTTTTCTTCTACTCGATCTAAGATAATAACATACCTTGGTGTCGAATTAGTTTGTGGGATTCATTTTCCAGGTTCCCATATGTGAGTCACTTTTGGATGGGAGGGATCTACTTCCACATCCATCTCCTTACCCAATCTTTGTTCATCCTGGAGAAGCTTCTCCCTTAGATGAGGTGGCAACTCAAAAGTCAGTCTAGAGATTTATACGTCATGTTGTTCATTCGCGGAAATACTACAGTAAGAGGAGGCTCGTGCCCCCTCCGCCTCTACCATGGATTTTCTAGCAATAATCCAGACATCGCGTCGGATATTAAACTAAGGTAAAGTGATTGGACGAGGGTTTTCATAATTCGGATGGCGTTGCAGGTATGAACCCTATCTCTTCAATTGTTATTGTTATTATTGTCATTGTCGTCATTGTTGTTGTTGTTGTTGTTGTTGTTGTTGTTGTTGTTCTTATTATTATTATTAAAGAAGAAGAAATATCTGTATCTCTATTAGGATTAACAAAGTTTACTCCTTTTTATTTTTAAATGTAAATTCTGTCTTTTTTTTCTTTCTAAAATAATAATAATGATATTCACTTTTTTTTTTAAAGCTTATCTATAATATTAAATAAATTTTATGAAAAGAATTTGATTATTTTTCGTTAACATGAAAAAATTAATCCTACAAATATCAATTTTTATATTTGAGAAAAAAGTTTATCCAAGAAATGTGAAATTCAATTTTATATTTGAATATATTTATTGTTTTTAATTAAATTACTATTTATATATTTATATATAATATAAACTTTTATTAAAGATAGGGTATATTTTTTCATTAAGTCATTAAAGATAGGGATGAGATATTGCATAGAGATTATTACACTATGAACAAGTTGATTTGCTCATTATTTTTTTCAATCTTTACTCTTCATTATGAACAAGTTTGGTCCATTATCTTCCTTAATCCTCACCCTCAACCTATTACATTATGAACCATTTTTTCCCAATATCTTTCTTAATTTTCATTTTTATCTTTAATCTCACGCTCTTATATTCCTTCATCTCTATATTTATATTTAGCCTTATCCTCCTAATATAAAAGTGAGGTGAGGATATGAGAATGGAAAAAACTTATTGTACTATGAAAAAAATTTGTTCAATATGTTTTCCATCTCCACCTTCATTCTTATGAAAATCCTCATCTTCATAGTACACAGGGTTGAAAATTTCATAATTTTTTATTATAATTTTTTTTGTATTTCAATATATTTATCTTTTTTTATTAAATTATTATTTTAATATAATAAAAATTTCTTTTTTAAATAATAAATGCGATAATGTTTATTTTTAAAAGTTATGTATTTAAATATATTTATATTGTTAATTATTATGGAAGAATAGAAATTATTGTAAAAAAAAATTAATATTTTTTTATTTTTTTCCATACACTTTTATTTGTTTTAATTTCTATTGGCTATGAAGTTTTCTCCCTTAAAATTTATTAAATATTAGTACTTACAAATATGTTATTAAATATTAGTACTTACATTACAAAAATGTTAAGAGTATACATTAATACATTAATACATTTTTTATTTGATTGACAAGAATTTGATAGAAACTTATTCTCCATTTATCGACTATATTGCAATGAAGTAATTACTACATTTAACATCGTAGTAATGGATATTCACCATGTATAATTACGAACATGTTCAATAAAATTATTATTGAATCCTCATTCATACCTTACTCATGAAATACAAATATGATTTGGAATGGAAATGATTCACATACAACAATACACATCATGTTTAGTTGATTCATTTATACATTACATCTTTTCATTTTTAATATTGCTTTATTCACTTGATTACTTGGTCCTATCATGTTGTTTCATTCACTATCATGCAAGAATATAGTTTATTTTTTATTAAATTCTTTTATCTTGTTTACCATGCTAAATACACTCTGTGTAAATTTATTTCTTCATTGTTTTATTTTGTTAAATGTTGGTATTTTTAAATTTCCTATGTTAAGTTTATATATGTTGAATCTATACTTTGTTATTTTTTTTTTGTAATTTATCTAATATTTCTAAAATTAACTTGGAATCTAAATAGTTTTTATTTTAGTCTTCATTGTTAGGTTGGTGGATTATTAAAGAGTAGTATTTGACATTGTTAATTAAACTAAAAATTTGATGGGTGAAATTTTTTATCTTAAGTCAGTTGTGTAGACTTATGAAGCTCCCCTTACACACCCCAAGTTCCATGGTAGATTAACAATGGAAATTTCATCGATCCCATTTAATGAGTGACCCACCATCAATCATATACATTTCTATACATCTTAGCTTGTATATTTTAAGCCCAAACAAATCACACTCGAATTTGGTAAACATTACCAACACTATATTAGTTTATTTCCGTTATTTTAGGAAATGTGTGAATATTTATTCCACTCCATCTCAAGTTCACTCCACCATATTTATTTTTACACATTAATCCTTTCCCATATTTTTCATTTTTGTTTTTAATATTATTTATATTCTTATTTAACTCTAGATTTAAAAACACATTTTATGCAATTTACCATTGAACTTATAAATGGTGGACCCAATAACGCGACATACAATTTTCATTAAACATATTGTTAATGACCTTCAACTACATAGAAGAAAATTCCAAATCCATTTTATCCATCTTAGAAGGGGAAATCTTTCAAGGCAAGAGATGAAAGAAGAAGTTTCCAAGAAATTTAGTATTTCTGATACACAAACAATATTCATCTGGTCTTTTCATACAACGGTCCCATTCTATAAAGGCTTTAGAACAATATATGATAGACTGAAAGATGCATTACAACCTGATCCCAATTGTCGCTTATCTCAAAATGGTCTTAGATCTCGTGTTGAAAGGTCCATTAAAACGAGTACAAGTAGAGAAAAAACAATTCATTGCATTAAAAGTACACCAAAAAAGAACCAGTAAAGATATAATTAAAGGTGATAATTTTTTTCAAATTTTAAACTTAACCACATTCTATTACTTTACTTTATTTTGTATAACATAATATTCCTACTTGTAAACATGTATATCTCCTTCCTCTATATATATGGTTTCAAAAACATCTTTTATGTATACCATTAAAAAAAATTGAATATTCAAATTCCTCTATATATATGGTTTCAAAAACATCTTTTATGTATACCATTAAAAAAATTGAATATTCAAATTCTTCGAAAATTGTAGTCTTACATTTTAAATATATGTAAATATATATCATTCATGTTGAGAGCACTAACAATACGAGTACAAATATAAAAAAAAATTATCAATGCACTAACAATACGATACGAGTACAAATATAAAAAATTTATCAATGCACTAACCATACAAAAACAAAAAAATCTCATTAAAGTCATAGTTGAAGGCAATTTTTTCCCAAAATATAAAGTTAACCATATTATATTATTTATATTTGTTCAGTATAGAAGAATAGTCCAACTTGTGTGTAAAATTTATTTTCATGTTTTTAAAAATATATAATTTTCATTTATATTACCATTTAAGAAGTTAAATATTCATCTTCCTTCCAAAATTATATATATATATACAATTTATATTAATTTCTTTATCTGTTTCATTTTCTTGTACTCCAAAACCTTATACCTCCAAAACTTTTAAAATAGTCCTTATACCTCCAAAACTTTTAAAATAAAATAGTTACTGTTTTTTGCCAATAGTATTTTAAAAAAATTGAATTTAAGATTCTCCTTAACCAAAATTGTACTATTTAAATTTCTTGATATATATACTTTTTATTATTCATATTCTTCCAAAATATTATTTTTTTTAAAAGTGAACTGCATTTTCATATCTTGCCATATAAATCACAATTGTATATATAGACTATATGTTACCTACAATGTTTATCTTTCATGTGTAATACAAAATTATGTTACCTACAATGTTTATCTTTCATGTGTAATACAAAATATTGAATTACAATGTTTATCTTTCATGTGTAATACAAAATATTGAATTTCATATAAATAATATAAAATGTTGATTTTTTCCATTTACACTTTTACAATAGTAATAAAACACTTTTCATTTCCATGGATAATTTATCTTCCAAATAAATTACAAGATAATTGTAATATATGTTTTAAATTTTGAAACATAAATGTTCAATGTTGTTGATGATGATGATGATGATTAGCATCCTCTAAGACCTAATTGGTCTATCGGACCTTAAGACGGTAAGTGATTACTTGTGATTCTTTAGAATTTTGTTTCTGTGCTCGAAAAGCATTAAGAGAAGCTTTCCAAGATCACCATACTTTTGTTGAGTTAAGAGGTTAGGAAGGTTGGGCGAAACTGACCGTCCGTCAACTGGGAGAGTGGAACCGGTCCGGGGTTGTCTAAATAACCCAATCCGTTTGGTATGGACCACCCTGACGAGTTTAACGGCTCCGTTGGCCGCTCTAAGGTCTCGCAAGGAAACCGAAGAGAGAAGTTGATCTAAGTTAAGTGATCTAAACTAAGGAAACTAGAAACTAATGAAACAAACTAAAACAAACTAACTAACTAAATCAAAGAAAT
>ML835904.1:0-38980 GCA_009831015.1 Picea engelmannii | reverse complement strand
GAAACTATTGCCATCATACCTTTATGAACTTGCCAATGCATTCGGCGCATATCATATATGTTTGTATTCCAAAGTCTTAGAGCCATGCAATAAAATTTGTTCATATAAGAATCGAGTGAAAGCCCATAGCAAGGATAAAAACAATATGACCAGATCCATCATAATTTTCATAAGATCATAACAAAACCGGTAACTCTTATGCCCAAAGGTTTAACAATGAAATATATCCAAATGTGCAATCAAGGTAAGATAATGATCAAGAACATAAGTCTGATAAAACCTTTAGCAATCATATGATAAACCAGTGATCAAGTATCAACCAACAAATCAACCAAAGACGATGACAGTCTAATCAACGAAAGAGGTGTTTTCACACTTGCAGTTGTGAAAACTGAGTCGAAATTGAATTGTAATGGTTGCAAAAATGAGACGAATGTCTATTAGCACAATGCGACAATGACTTGTCGTAATACGACAAGGGGTGTAGGCATCTTTTTGAGAGTAATCAAAAAAATTGGGTTGGCTGCCAACAGGTTGGTAGTGTGATCAATATTTTGAAAATGAGATCTAATATGGGTATAGGTTGGACAATCTAAGAGAAAGTGTTTTTCATCTTCAACCTTCTTAGTGTCACAAAGATGACACACTCTTTCATCCCATGGCGTTTTAGGGATTGACCAACACCCAGTTTCACTATGGGGCTCGTGACAATCTGTTCTTATCTTAACAATGCTTATTTTTTTCTTTACACTTTTCAAAACAGATAGATAATTTTGATCTTCTAGATTAGGGTTGATTACATCTTTATAATACCTTAATTTTCTTTTTTCCTCTAACTCTTTATCACACCACATTTTTTCCTTAAATTTGATTTGACATTTTTTTTAATAGTATCTTTATTCTGCAAAATGGTTTCTTCCATGATTCCCCAATAGTTTAGCCAAGACGGGGCCTCTTTATGCCATCATCTCTTGAGTCGATGGTGGTTATGACTTGATTTTGAAGCAATTTTAGGTAGCCTATTTCCTTCCATGTTGTTTAAATTGTTCTTATACATTAGGTATCTAGTCATAGCCATGCTCTCAATGGAGGAGAGGCTTGTTTCTACGAGGAGGATGGGATAGGGCGTATTTCCTTTAATTTTGAGATTATAGGTTATAAAATTCTTTTGTATTTTCTCTATCTTTCTCGAGGATTCACGAGAGATACTACAACCCCAAACTTCACATCCATATAGAATAATAGGTGTAACAAGAGTCTCAAAGAGGAGTTTCTTCTTATCCCAACTCCAAAGATCAGCTGATTTACAATTATTTTCAAGCCCACAATAAGATTTCCATCCCTCAATAATCGTTTTCTCAATGTTATAATTCCAATTGATCTTGTGGTGAATATCAATTCCAAGATATTTGTATGCAGTCACTTCCTCCAAGTTGTTGTTGTCATATACAAAGGTATCATAAGGGATCTTATTGGATTTAATAATCATGACCTTGGTCTTATCAGTATTAACATTCATACCCATATTGGAGAAAAAGTCCTTGAGGATTCTTAGTTGGTTTTCAAGATCATGGGGACTCCTTGCCATAAGAATGATATCATAGGCATAAAGAAGAAGATTGATGACTATACCAGTGGGAGCAGGGTCGACACAACCTGCTTTTTCCAAGCATTCTTCTAACTTATCAACGTATATGCCAAAAAGGGTAGGGGACAAGGGACAACCTTGTTTGACTCCGATATTGCAGTTAATCTCTTTTGACCAGCCCTCAGTGTTTTTAAACTTAGCAATAAAATTCTCATACATCCTTATTGCAGTAGCCCTCAAATCGAGAGGCACTTTTATCTCTTCCAACCTATTCCAAAGTTTTTTCCTAGGAACCATGTCAAAATCTTTTCTAAATTCAACAAAACAACAAATAAGATTGGTTTTAGTATTGCGAAACTCCTCTGCAATGATCCTAAAGGTAACAATATGGTCCAAAGTTGAATGATATCTCCTAAACCCGGCCTGGCCTTTATCTCTTTTACCGTGACTTTCTAGCCAAATGTTAATCTTCTTTTCCAAAATAATTCCATAAAGCTTGGCTAAAATCGGGCTAATCATAATGTTCCTATAATTAGAGGGAATGTTTTTATCCCCATTTTTAAAAATAGGAACAATGAGGCTCTGTGTCCAGGGTTTAGGGAAGCCCTACTTGACTACTAAATTGAATAGCTTGTGTATGTGAGGGATAAGGATTGTCCCTCCGATTTTAAAAATTTCAGCTTGGTAGCCTTCAATGTCCTTAGCTTTCCCATTTGCGAGCCGCTTAACCCCAAACTCTATGTCATCTAAAGAAAAAAATTCTTCCTTTGTAGGGACAATAGGAATGGTATCCACGGCATTAGGGAACTCGTAAAGATTTTTAAGGTAAGAATTCCAGTCTGTTAAGGGAATCCTATTATTTTATTTAGTATTGTGTTTTAGAATTTGTCTCCAAAACTTCTTAGGATCCAACTTGTATAGTTGTGAAAGTTGCTCTTTCATTTTATTGATATAGTATATTTTTTTCCTTTTAATTAGGGCTTTGTACGTATTGATCTTATCGAGCCCATAATAATGGATGATAATTGAAAAAGATTTGTTCTCAATTTCCATTGTATAGGTTCCCATAATGGATGATAAAGTTCCCACAAGATATTCAATTTGTGTTTAATATTATGTTTAATATCTCTCAAAATAGATACAAATTGATTACTCCCATGTAGTAATATCTATGGAAGATTATCTAAAAGCATATTTTCAAGATATTTAGAAAAAAATGCAATTGAAGTTAAATTTACTATCCAATTTATCCAATCTTGAAAAATCCAAAAGCAGGAAGAATTGATCGAATGTATTTTCATCTCAAGCGATCAAAGGCTTTTGCAATATATAATTTTATAAGCATACCTAGAGTCCTTGAGGACTTGAGAGAGTGAATCACCTCATGAGTTAGTATGATGCTATCCAATATCTGTCTTCCCTCCACATATCCAAATTGTTCCTTAGAAATTATGAATGGAAGAATCGGCTTGAACCTTAGTGCACTGATATTTGTTAGGATTTTATAGATCACATTGCAGAGGTCGATGGGCCTAAATTTTCTAGGGTGGGTCACCCACTCCTCCTTGGGTACAAGCATGAGGAAGGTGGCATTGAGGGAATATAGGACACTATGTGATGAGATTGATTCCTCCACCAACTTCCAAATATCCTCCCGAACCAWTGGCCAGCAGTGATGAAATAAATCCATGGTAAAGTCATTGGGCCCTGGAGCTTTACCCACTAGAATTTATTTCATGGCTTGATCCACTTCTTCTATGGTTATCGGTTGCATGAGTCCTTCATTTTGTTCCTCTGAAATCAGGAAAGGTATATATGTTGTGTGATTTTTTTGATGTTGGGAAATCGATCTTGGACTGGTTCAGAGAGAATTTTGGAGTATTAGTTCATTAACTCCTCATCCATTGCTTCATTCTCCATGAGTCGTTGTCCCTATTCATTTTCCAATTTGGTGATGTGATTTATATGCGACCTTTGTATCATTGACCTGTGGAATAACTCTGTATTTTTCCCCTTGCTTTAGCCATTGCATTCTTGACTTCTGACACCATAGTATTTCCTATTGGTGTTGCATTTCCTCAGGTTGTTTTTTGAGGAGATCCACTTCTACTTATACGGTATCTATGGATCCTTGGTGAATGATTTCCTCTTGGATCTCCACTAAACGTTTCTTGATTTCCTGTTGATCTTATAATATATTTACAAACTCATTTTTGTTCCAATATTTCACCGATTGCTTGAATGTTTTGAGTCTCTTCTAGAATCTATACATGTGTGTTCCATGAGTTACCTCTACTTCCGACCACGATTTCCTAGATAGTTATGGAAATTTTGAGTGGGTGATCTAGAACTTTTCAAATATGAAGGGATTGTATTTAGGAGTGCTAGTGATTTCAAACTAGATTTGGATGGGTTGATGATCTGATCTTGAGTGAGGAAGAATGTTATCTTCAAGTAGTGGGTCCTCCAACATTGGGGATTCTAAAACCAAGAACCAGTCAGGATGAGAAGAAACTTGATGGGTACCATTCCTCCTGTTGAAACACATAAAGACTCCATTTTGTGCCTCAACATCTATCAGATGCATATCTAATAGGACATTTTGAAAGTTTTCGTTGTCTTTCTCTAGTTTACGAGTTCCCCCTCTTTTTTTTTGTATAGGGAGATGATGATGTTGAAGTCGCCTCTTATTATCCATCTTTGATGACCAACCATGCTTCCAAGAGCTATGATACTTCTCCAAAAGTTCTCTTTTTTCTAGTATGGATTGAGGACCATAGGAATTAGTGAGGATTCCCCCCTTGTTTGATCCTATGATGTGATATTTAGTTGTGAGCGTCTAGGTGGAGGAGTAGAATCCATCCAGGGTGATTGTGGATGGGTTCCGTAGGATGTCTATACCCCCTGTCGTGCCATTAGAGTCATTGAATATGTATTCATTATGTCTCCAACACCTTGATAAGATATATTAAGTGTTGTTTCCTGCACATTTTGTTTCTTGTACAAAAAGAATGTTTGGCTTCTCTTCCATTATGCATTTACGAAGAACCCTCTATTTTGTTCTCTCATTAAGGCCTCTTACATTCCAAGAGAGAATATTCATAAGGAAGAGTGTGGAGGGGGAGAAATGAAGCTTTATTTAAGCTTTTGAATTTGTTCTGAGTTGATAATGAAATTATCTACCTCACAAATGAGTTGATGTGTCGATTTGCACCCTCTTATTTTTGGTTCTTTGTGTATTTTTCAATTGTCTTTTCCTGTGTCAGAATAGATTCCTAGAGCACCTCCAGATCGGAATGTAGCACCTGTTGTGGATTCTATGTAGTCTTTATGAACTTTGTATATTTTCTCTAGGGGAGGGATTGTAGTTCCTTTTTTTTTGTAGGCCTCCTGAAGCAAATCTAAATCAATTCCCGCTAGATATTTCTCATCAACAATCATTTCTAGTTCTTCCCCTTCTTCTGGTAAATATCCACTACCATCTGAGAAGGGGAATTGGGTGCAATTATTTTTTCTAAGACTGGTTCAATATTTTGTTTTTCTTTACCCTTATCGGTTCCTTTGGTTGGTTGGGTGTGGAGGTTTTCCACCTCCTGGGTATTAGGTAGTTTACTAATAATATCAAATCAATTATTTGTTGAGAGTTTTTGACCTTTCCTTAGCCCCAATTTTCATGTGTTATTCCTTTTGTGAATTTGTACCTAGGTGAATTCCTCCTTTAGCTTATTTTGTTCCTCCTCTATTGATCATGGGGGCATATTTAAAGGACAATCCAAAGATAGGAAGGGAGTAAAGGCAAATCCAAATTGAGGAATATGAGAAGTCTTCCTTTTCAAGGTTGAAGTGGTATGTCCAAAATCGGAAGTAGAGGCCTGTTGAGTTGAAAAAATGTGGTCCATTCTCAAATATCTAGTTTTTGTCTTCTAGATTGAAAAGTATTATTGTGAAGAATCCTTTAGACCCCAACTGAATTTCATAGTGCCCCTTGGGATTCCACTAGGTTTTGATCCATTTCATTAGGTCTCTTTCTGAGGGCCAAAGTCCTAGAAATTTTCCTATCAACGCATGTTCCTTCATGAATTGGGTGTTTTCTTCTACTCGATCTAAGATAATAACATACCTTGGTGTCGAATTAGTTTGTGGGATTCATTTTCCAGGTTCCCATATGTGAGTCACTTTTGGATGGGAGGGATCTGCTTCCACATCCATCTCCTTACCCAATCTTTGTTCATCCTGGAGAAGTTTCTCCCTTAGATGAGGTGGCAACTCAAAAGTCAGTTTGGAGATTTTTACGTCATCTTGTTCATTTGCGGAAATACTACAGTAAGAGGAGGCCCGCGACCCTCCGCCTCTACCATGGATTTTCTAGCAATAATCCAGACATCGCGTCGGATATTAAACTAAGGTAAAGTGATTGGACGAGGGTTTTCATAATTTGGATGGCGTTGCAGGTATGAACCCTATCTCTTCAATTGTTATTGTTATTATTGTCGTTGTCGTTGTTGTTGTTGTTGTTGTTCTTATTATTATTATTATTAAAGAAGAAGAAATATCTGTATCTCTATTAGGATTAACAAAGTTTACTCCTTTTTATTTTTAAATGTAAATTCTGTCTTTTTTTTCTTTCTAAAATAATAATAATGATATTCACTTTTTTTTGAAAGCTTATCTATAATATTAAATAAATTTTATGAAAATAATTTGATTATTTTTCGTTAACATGAAAAAATTAATCCTACAAATATCAATTTTTATATTTGAGAAAAAAGTTTATCCAAGAAATGTGAAATTCAATTTTATATTTGAATATATTTATTGTTTTTAATTAAATTACTATTTATATATTTATATATAATATAAACTTTYATTAAAGATAGGGTATATTTTTTCATTAAGTCATTAARGATAGGGATGAGATATTGCATAGAGATTATTACACTATGAACAAGTTGATTTGCTCATTATTTTTTTCAATCTTTACTCTTCATTATGAACAAGTTTGGTCCATTATCTTCCTTAATCCTCACCCTCAACCTATTACATTATGAACCATTTTTTCCCAATATCTTTCTTAATTTTCATTTTTATCTTTAATCTCACGCTCTTATCTTCCTTCATCTCTATTTTTATATTTAGCCTTATCCTCCTAATATAAAAGTGAGGTGAGGATATGAGAGTGGAAAAAACTTATTGTATGTTCTCCATCTCCACCTTCATTCTTATGAAAATCCTCATCTTCATAGTACACAGGGTTGAAAATTTCATAATTTTTTATTATAATTTTTTTTGTATTTCAATATATTTATCTTTTTTTATTAAATTATTATTTTTATATAATAAAAATTTCTTTTTTAAATAATAAATGCGATGATGTTTATTTTTAAAAGTTATGTATTTAAATATATTTATATTGTTAATTATTATGGAAGAATAGAAATTATTGTAAAGTTTTCTTAATATTTTTTTTATTTTTTTTCATACACTTATTTTTATTTGTTTTAATTTCTATTGACTATGAAGTTTTCTCCCTTCAAATTTATTAAATATTAAATATTAGTACTTACAAATATGTTATTAAATATTAGTACTTACAAAATATGTTAAGAGTATACTTAATATATTAATACATTTTTTATTTGATTGACAAGAATTTGAGAGGAACTTATTCTCCATTTATCGACTATATTGCAATGAAGTAATTACTACATTTAACATCGTAGTAATGGATATTCACCATGTATAATTACGAACATATTCAATAAAATTATTATTTAACCCTCATTCATACCTTACTCATGAAATACAAATACGATTTGGAATGGAAATGATTCACATACAACAATACACATCATGTTTAGTTGATTCCTTTATACATTACATCTTTTCATTTTTAATATTGCTTTATTCACTTGATTACTTGGTCCTATCATGTTGTTTCATTCACTATCATGCAAGAATATAGTTTATTTTTTTATTAAATTCTTTTATCTTGTTTACCATGCTAAATACACTATGTGTAAATTTATTTCTTCATTGATTTATTTTTGTTTTATTTTGTTAAATGTTGGTATTTTTAAATTTCCTATGTTAAGTTTATATATGTTGAATCTATATTTTGTTATTATTTTTTTTTAATTTATCTAATATTTCTAAAATTAACTTGGAATCTAAATAGTTTTTATTTTAGTCTTCATTGTTAGGTGGGTTTATTATGAACTACGATGTAGGCGCTGCTATGCTTTAGACGAGATTGATTTTTTGTAGACGTTCGTTTTGTTAGGTTGGTGGATTATTAAAGAGTAGCATTTGACATTGCTAATTAAACTAAGAATTTGATGGGTGAAATTTTTTATCTTAAGTCAGTTGTGTAGACTTATGAAGCTCCTCTTACACATCCCAAGTTCCATGGTAGATTAACAATGGAAATTTCATCGATCCCATCTAATGAGTGACCCACCATCAATTATATACATTTCTATACATCTTAGCTTGTATATTTTAAGCCCAAACAGATCACACTCGAATTTGGTAAACATTACCAACACTATATTAGTTTATTTCCGTTCTTTTAGGAAATGTGTGAATATTTATTCCACTCCATCTCAAGTTCACTCCACCATATTTATTTTTACACATTAATCCTTTCCCATATTCTTCATTTTTTTTTTAATATTATTTATATTCTTATTTAACTCTAGATTTAAAAACACATTTTATGCAATTTACCATTGAACTTATAAATGGTGGACCCAATAACGTGACATACAATTTTCATTAAACATATTGTTAATGACCTTCAACTACATAGAAGAAAATTCCAAATCCATTTTATCCATCTTAGAAGGGGAAATCTTTCAAGGCAAGAGATGAAAGAAGAAGTTTCCAAGAAATTTAGTATTTCTGATACACAAACAATATTCATCTTGTCTTTTCATACAACGGTCCCATTCTATAAAGGCTTTAGAACAATATATGATAGAGTGAAAGATGCATTACAACCTGATCCCAATTGTCGCTTATCTCAAAATAGTCTTAGATCTCGTGTTGAAAGGTCTATTAAAACGAGTACAAGTAGAGAAAAAACAATTCATTGCATTAAAAGTACACCAAAAAAGAACCAGTAAAGATATAATTAAAGGTGATAAATTTTTTCAAATTTTAAACTTAACCGCATTCTATTACTTTACTTTATTTTGTATAACATGATATTCCTACTTGTAAACATGTATATCTCCTTCCTCTATATATAGTTTCAAAAACATCTTTTATGTATACCACTAAAAAAAATTGAATATTCAAATTCTTCGAAAATTGTAGTCTTACATTTTAAATATATGTAAATATATATCATTCATGTTGAGAGCACTAACAATACGAGTACAAATATAAAAAAAAATTATCAATGCACTAACAATACGATACGAGTACAAATATAAATAATTTATCAATGCACTAACCATACAAAAACAAAAAAATCTCATTAAAGTCATAGTTGAAGGCAATTTTTTCCCAAAATATAAAGTTAACCATATTATATTATTTATATTTGTTCAGTATAGAAGAATAGTCCAACTTATGTGTAAAATTTATTTTCATGGTTTTAAAAATATATAATTTTCATTTATATTACCATTTCAGAAGTTAAATATTCATCTTCCTTCCAAAATTATATATATACAATTTATATTAATTTCTTTATCTGTTTCATTTTCTTGTACTCCAAAACCTTATACCTCCAAAACTTTTAAAATAGTTATTGTTTTTTGCCAATAGTATTTTAAAAAAATTGAATTTAAGATTCTCCTTAACCAAAATTATACTATTTAAATTTCTTGATATATATAGTTTTTATTATTCATATTCTTCCAAAATATTGTTTTTTTAAAGTGAAATGCATTTTCATATCTTGCCATATAAATCACAATTGTATATATAGACTATATGTTACCTACAATGTTTATCTTTCATGTATAATACAAAACATTGAATTACAATGTTTATCTTTCACGTGTAATACAAAATATTGAATTTCATATAAATAATGTAAAATGTTGATTTTTTCCATTTACACTTTTACAATAGTAATAAAACACTTTTCATTTCCATGCATAATTTATCTTCCAAACAAATTACAAGATAATTGTAATACATGTTTTAAATTTTGAAACATAAATGTTCAATTTTGATGATGATGATGATGATGATTAGCATCCACTAAGACCTAATTGGTCTATCGGACCTTAAGACGGTAAGTGATTACTTGTGATTCTTTAGAATTTTGTTTATGTGCTCGAAAAGCATTAAGAGAAGCTTTCCAAGATCGTCATACTTTTGTTGAGTTAAGAGGTTAGGAAGGTTGGTAGTGTGATCAATATTTTGAAAATGAGATCTAATATGGGTATAGGCTGGACAATCTAAGAGAAAGTGTTTTTCATCTTCAACCTTCTTAGTGTCACAAAGGTGACACACTCTTTCATCCCATGGTGTTTTAGGGATTGACCAACGCCCAGTTTCACTATGGGGCTCGTCAGAATTTGTTCTTATCTTAACAATGCTTATTTTTTTCTTTACACTTTTCAAAACATACAGATAATTTTGATCTTCTAGATTAGGGTTGATTACATCTTTATAATACCTTAATTTTCTTTTTTCCTCTAACTCTTTATCACACCACATTTTTTCCTTAAATTTTGATTTGACATTTTTTTTAATAGTATCTTTATTCTGCAAAATGGTTTCTTCCATGATTCCCCAATAGTTTAGCCAAGACGGGGCGTCTTTATGCCATCATCGCTTGAGTCGATGGTGGTTATGACTTGATTTTGAAGCAATTTTAGGTAGCCTATTTCCTTCCATGTTGTTTAACTTGTTCTTATACATTAGGTATCTAGTCATAGCCATGCTCTCAATGACGGAGAGGCTTGTTTCTACGAGGAGGATGGGATAGGGCATATTTCCTTTAATTTTGAGATTATAGGTTATAAAATTCTTTTGTATTTTCTCTATCTTTCTCGAGGATTCACGAGAGATACTACAACCCCAAACTTCACATCCATATAGAATAATAGGTGTAACAAGAGTCTCAAGGAGGAGTTTCTTCTTATCCCAACTCCAAAGATCAGCTGATTTACAATTATTTTCAAGCCCACAATAAGCTTTCCATCCCCCAACAATCGTTTTCTCAATGTTATAATTCCAATTGGTCTTGTGGTGAATATCAATTCCAAGATATTTGTATGAAGTCACTTCCTCCAATTTGTTGTCATATACAAAGGTATCATAAGGGATCTTATTGGATTTAATAATCATGACCTTAGTCTTATCAGTATTAACAGTCATACCCATATTGGAGCAAAAGTCCTTGAGGATTCTTAGTTGGTTTTCAATATCATGGGGACTCCTTGTCATAAGAACGATATCATCGGCATAAAGAAGAAGATTGATGACTATACCAGTGGAAGTATTGCCGACACAACCTGCTTTTTCCAAGCATTCTTCTAACTTATCAACGTATATGCCAAAAAGGGTAGGGGACAAGGAACAACCTTGTTTGACTCTGATATTGCAGTTAATCTCTTTTGACCAGCCCTCAGTGTTTTTAAACTTAGCAATAACATTCTCATACATCCTTATTGCAGTAGCCCTCAAATTGAGAGGCACTTTTATCTCTTCCAACCTATTCCAAAGTTTTTTCCTAGGAACCATGTCAAAATCTTTTCTAAAGTCAACAAAACAACAAAAAAGATTGGTTTTAGTATTGCGAAACTCCTCTGCAATGATCCTAAAGGTAACAATATGGTCCAAAGTTGAATGATATCTCCTAAACCCGACCTGGCCTTTATCTCTTTTACCATGACTTTCTAGCCAAATGTTAATCTTCTTTTCCAAAATAATTCCATAAAGCTTAGCTAAAATCGGGCTAATCATAATGTTCCTATAATTAGATGGAATGTTTTTATCCCCATTTTTAAAAATAGGAACAATGAGGCTTTGCGTCCAGGGTTTAGGGAAGCCCTACTTGACTGCTAAATTGAATAGCTTGTGTATGTGAGGGATAAGGATTGTCCCTCCGATTTTAAAAATTTCAGCTTGGTAGCCTTCAATGTCCTTAGCTTTCCCATTTGCGAGCCGCTTAACCCCAAACTCTATGTCATCTAAAGAAAAAAATTCTTCCTTTGTAGGTACAATAGGAATGGTATCCATGGCATTAGGGAACTCGTAAAGATTTTTAAGGTAGGAATTCCAGTCTGTTAAGGGAATCCTATTATTTTCTTTAGTATTGTGTTTTAGAATTTGGCTCCAAAACTTCTTAGGATCCAACTTGTATAGTTGTGAAAGTTGCTCTTTCATTTTATTGATATAGTATATTTTTTTCCTTTTAATTAGGGCTTTGTACGTATTGATCTTATCGAGCCCATAATAATGGATGATAATTGAAAAATATTTGTTCTCAATTTCCATTGTATAGGTTCCCATAATGGATGATAAAGTTCCCACAAGATATTCAATTTGTGTTTAATATTATGTTTAATATCTCTCAAAATAGATACAAATTGATTACTCCCATGTAGTAATATCTCTGGAAGATTATCTAAAAGCATATTTTCAAGATATTTACACCCTGCATAGGTAAAAAACCATGGAATATATGTTTGGAGAAAATCCCATTTTGAAAAAAGACTATCTATTCAAGAGATCCTATACATCTCATGTTTCTTAACAGGTTCATTAAAATGCGATGATAACAGAATATTTTGTTCCTCTTTAGATGAATTAGAAAGGGTACTCCTCCCATATATGCCTTTGTTTCCAATTATGTTTTGAAAACTTTCGGTTACAAACCAATCTTGAAACATTTCCTGATTCTTATTGGGAAAGATTTCGGATAGTAAATAATCTTGATAAGATTGAGTTTGAATAAGATCCATGTTTGAACTGAAATCCTTTTTAAGGTACTGATTGAGGTTGTTCTCTTTTGAATCGGATCTATTGAAAAAAGGATGGCAAAAAGTTTTTTCCAAATTGAAGTAAACTAAATCAAATATATATAAATGTGTGTATTTCTCTTTTTCTATCTACATATGTATATCACATACATAAACTTTTAAAGTTGTGTTATTCTTACCATGGTACAAATATTGTTCATATCAACAACATACAAATGTTTTTCTTTAAATAATAAATATATTTTCAATTTTAAGTTTTAACTTTCTCCTACTATGTCATGTGTATTCCTTGTTAAACTGTACACAAGTACATAGATTATTGTTGTTTAAATAGTTACAATCATATATCAACAAATCTAGTGATACTTTAACAAATGTTTTTTTCTCTTCTCACATATATATTCTCCTTCAATTCCATTTGTATCCATTATATTTTACCTAATACATTGCTTCAAAAAAAAAATTTCAAATGTGGCCTTTCAGTGCCCTTATAATTTCAATTTTTTAAACGAAATATTAAAGGTATGGCATCTATGTTAACATCAAAATCTATTACAAGGATTGGAAATGGAGAGGTTCTTTCCAGTCATGTTCTACAAATTATGGACTTCAAATTAACCTTAGAAGACCGTTATTTAGTATTGTTATATGATGGAAGATATACATTGAAAATATTATTTTCTTCAACACTTGGACAATATTTCACATCATCTGAAATATAAAGAGGGTCATTGGTTCAACTACAAGAGCTCACTTGTTGATCTATCCAAAATAAAAAGTATGTATTCAAGCTACCTTCTTCGTACATCTCAAATTTAGTTACAATTTATAAAACTATTCTCTTGCTTTTCCCTCTACATATCCCTTTCATTTTCACATGAATCATACACACTAACCAGGGTTTACATTGCCTAATATGTGATCAACACTTAAATTACTAATTGTACATTGTTTTTACTTTCTTTTTTCTAGGGTTCTAATAGTGCATGAAATACAAGTGCATACTTTGAAACAAGACATTGTTGGTTCTCCAGTGTCGATTAAAATGTAAGTTATTTTGGAAAACAACCATTATAAACCACTGAAACACCCCCAAAATTTTCACCTATTGCATTTTTTCATTAAACCCTAACGGAATGGACATTGAAAGTCAAAGTACTTTCAAAAATTGATCTATGCACATTCATCAATGTCAAAGGACTTGGCCATGTATTTAGATATTTATGCAAAAGGTGGTAAGATATGTATTACATGCTTCAACATCCAAGCAACACACTCCCATACTTCCATAGACATTGGAAAATTTTACATCATCTCAAAAGGGTACATCAAGCTTGCAAAAAAGAATTCAATCGTTTAAAAAATGATTCGGTAATAAATATAGATCTTACATCGATCATTGAAGCTTGTTTAGAGGTTTAAAATTCAATATAAAACCACAAATTTGTGTTCACTCCTATTAATGAAGTACCAACTTTAGTATACAAATCCGTAGTTGATATTTTTGGAGAACTGTTATCTCCATTATCCCTTTAGTAACCATCATGAGAAAGAATGGAATAGAGACACATAACATAATCCTCCAACTAAAGGACATGTCAAGTTATAGTATGGAGGTCACATTGTGGGAGGTCTTATGTAGTAAACATAATCTAGACCAATATTTTATCTCAAATAGCTTTCTAATGATCGTTATTAAGGATGGAAAATTGATTGAGTTTAATAGGACATAAATTACTATAACCTTCACATTCTATCTTTCCATCAATCTTATTCTCAAAGAAGTACAATATTTGAGAACATAGTTTGAGAACCCTTTAATAAATCCTAATTTTCACTTATTGTCTACACATGGAGCTTTTGGAGGGCACCCTTCCATTTGAAAAAACTTGGTTGACATAGAAAATGAGGGAATTGGAAAAGTTACAAACATTGCATTCATTTTGGTTGAGGAAACTATTACTTCTATAAATGCACATAATTTTTGATATGTTGCATGCCCACTTACATTTAAATACCGAAAGTGCAAAAACATATCCACACATATTCAGGAAGGTGTCTGGAATTTCCAAAGGTGCAATAAACATGTTTTTGAATGTGAATATAGATACATTTTCCAGTTCAATGTTGAAGACCAAACAAGAAAAATCTATGTTACTGCATTCCAAGAAGATGCAGAATGACTCATAGGAATATATGTTGAGAACTTATATGCATATGGCTATGAGGGAAATGCCAAAAAAACCATAGACATATTTGGAACGTTGTTCTTTAATACTTACTTGTTCAAACTAGTAGTGCGTGAGGAAACATTTGCCAATAAAAAACAAATCAAATGCATTGTGATTTCATGTGATAAAAAGGATCACATACCAAATCCAAAAGAGTACATCTCCATTGTTGGAGTGTTGGCTAAATAGTGAACACAAATTGTTATGATTGTTTCTTTCAAACAATAGTTTGTAATTTCCCTACTTTTGTGCATATACATATTACATAAAGTGTTTATGTTTGGTAATTTTTTCTTCTTCATTATAACATTTCCATGGAAGGAAATCCAACCTATACATTCATTTATAACATAGTCTAAAAATAAATTTATTGATTTTGTAACTATTTTGGGAATATCCATAAAAAAACATGTTATCAAACATATGAAATGTGTTGTTAATAAATTCAAGATTTAATTACAAATTGTTCATTGTTTCACTTATAGTAAATTCTATTTGGTGCAAAACATGCCCCCATGTTCCAAACAACACCAACAAACACCACATGTGAAGCACTCTAAAGATTATTTAAAAGGCCTATTTTCTTTCAAAAAGGAATGACACCAATTGTTTCATGCATACCTTCTTCACAGATTCAACTTCCAACAATAATCTAGACAAAATCCAATGCATACAATCCATGCTACAAAAATAAACCAAAAAAGAAGATATAAATGGAACAATGGCACTGTCAATATAAAAAATATTGACCCAATCACTACTACTATGTCTACATCTAGGAGCCAACAAAATGAATAATGTAGGATATAATATGTTGAAAAAAAATATTACAAAAAAAATGAGGAGACTTAGAGAGACTTCACATATAAACCAAAACCAATCTCTTATGGATTTTTTGACACATATTTTCAAACATCAAGCCCATACACATGCTTCCCAATATTTTTGAAATCATATTGATTCATTTTCTAATATACATACATGTACTACATGTATGGAATTATATCATGGCATTCTTACTTTCTCATATCCTAATGGACACATTTGTACTTGATGTCATAAAAAAATAAATGGTATTAAATTCTTCAAATATAATAACATGGACCTCGTGACCAACCCACAGTCCTACCTACCAATACTTACTCCAGTTGAGGAAATTCCCATTGCTTCAGTTATCCCCATCTTGCAAGTTAAGCATGCTCGAGGTGAACAATATAAATACAATGGGAACACTATCAATTTCCCATGGAAAATGTTTCAAATAGAAACTTACTTTCCATGTCACCTTTCAAATATTGACATCTTGGTTGTCAAGAGACATGGAGGAAAAGGGAAATGTTATGATTTCTATGTGACAAAATATCATGTCATCAATGCATTGATCTGCAAGATGCAAAGAGATCACTAATACAATGATGTCCAAGTTGACCAAAACTAACTTGCATCGCTTCCAACTGTTTGCACCAATGTCTCCTCTCACCTCCATTCTGTGCCTAAAGAAGATTTCATTTCTTCCAATGAAGAGTCAAATATCATAGATATAGCACACCACGTTGTTTTCCATGAGGATCAACCAATGTCTTCCTTTTCATTTATATTTTCTAACACACAATGAGAAATGGAAAAGATAAGAGCATTTGTTCACACTACATATGATGTTCCATTAGATATAATTGAATGGCTAACAATTGGCATGTCACCAATCGATGAATACAACACAGAGGGTCTATTCAACATGTAATTTCCTACTCTTTTCCCAACTAGGCATGCCTTGCCTCATCGGGCACACATGAAGAACATACTGCTTGATAGCTATGAAATACACTTAGTGAGATACCATGACAACATGTTTGGTATTCATCCCTGATTTAAATATTTCCTCTATAATTTGATTATGCAACTCAATGTCAAGTGATAGATACCTTTTTTGTCAAGACAATCCAAGAGCATAACAAACCCACCACAATTGAAAAATTGCATGCACTTCTCAAGGAAATGCCTACAAACAAACTCCTAGAACAAGTCATGCACTCTATAGCACACCTGCATGGGACTAGAGCATTTTGGATTGTGCAAAAGATCAAGCTAACATAAATGATCACACAACTTCAATTCTTGACCTTATTTTTCACTCTCAGTGAAACAAACACATAATGGTCAGACTTGCATGTAGTTATGCACAACGAAAAACCTCTTAACCCATTGCTTCACCAACATTGGCATACCCACAATGTCATTGAATCCCCCACATTGTAGTTGCATATATGCACAAAATGTTTTCAATATTCCATGAGGATATACTACAAAAAAAATATGCACGTAATAGACAATTGGTAAATGTACATAATCTATATTACTTGAAAGTACCTCTACCCAATCTAAAAATTTATAACCTTTGTACTAATCATTTAATATTCCTTTTGTATGTATGAATGGAAACATCGAGGATCTGCACATATACATGGATTTTTGTGTCTTATTGGGGCTCCAATCATGAAAACATTGAGTTGAGAAGACCCAAATAAAATCAATGATGCAAAGAGTTTATATGATAACTATGTTATAGCTTGTAATACTAGAGAAAACCATGACACACACATGGTTATGCATCGATCCTTTGAATATTATCCTTGCTTTCGAGATACACGAGAGATATTTACATCCAACACACTTAAGGACTATGAGAAACTCTTAAATTGAGTTCAAAGACATACAAAGTGCACTGAGAAAACATGTTTTTGTAGAAAAGGGGATACCCTTGAATATAGGTATAAATTCCCTTGGAAGATACAAATGGAGTAATCACTCTACATTGATGAAATGAGCCAAAATACATATCACCCAGCATGAAATAATGAGTTCCTAAACATCTGTAATCTTACATTTTTCAAACATGGTGAACAAATGTAGATTGTGAACTAGTCCTCTCTCATTATGTAATTTTGAAATATATTTCCAAATATGCTTCCAAAGCAGAGGGGAGATCAAATATTTATCACCATAGGTTGACTAGAATTGTAGTTATATCACGTCCAAATGAATCTGTCTCAAATTCCTATTTAATTTTTCACTTAGAATAAATTATAGACCAATACATAAGCACTCGAGAAACTTTCCATATGTTCCAAAAGTTTCCCCTTGTCACATGCAACTTCACTTTTACCTTGTCACATGCAACTTCGCCTTTACCAAACTAAATGTTGTCCATCAAACATTTTTCCAAGTCTCTCATGATTTGTCTAACTTCTTATCTGGATCCAATTTCATTGATGCATATTTTATCCCTCATTTTTTGTTGGAACCTATATGTCTAATTGACCTCGAAAAACACTAGACATATAAAACGAGTAAAAAATGAAAAGTGGGAAAAAATATGCATCCCCGCAATTATCCATGTATGTCCACTTTTTAATACAATATTAAACAACGATTCCAATATCTTTGTTGAGTTTTGTTGGAGTAGGATACTTTAATACAAACCATTTCATTCCTTCTCTTAAGACATAGGTCTTCCAAATGAAGGCATTTTGGATCATTGGGAGAGAATAATAAATTATTTTCATACATGGCATGTTGATCGCATCCTTGTGCCCGCTCCCAATGAGAAAACACATGAAGATGAGGATACCCATATTAACATAAAACCAAACATGGAGATAAATGAATGGAAAGCTTTATCAAGATTGGTCCCTATAGAGAATATCAAATTCACTTCTCTTGATATGTTGGGCCTTGTTTCAGGATTAATCCGTAAGTGCGGACACAAACTGATCTCCCTAGATCCACCTGGATCTAGAACAAAACAGGACAGAATGATACTCTTTCCCTAGATTTAACCTATTGAATGAACTAAGAGACAAGGGTCATAGACATACCTTATGAACGCTTCCTTGGGTCTCTGTTGCTCCAAGCTTCGCTCCAATGCTCTTGTGTCGTTCGGATCACCACAGTACAAACCAATTGAAGTGAAAGCAAATTAATATATTCAATAGCTAATCTATACATATGATCAAGGAGTTATGTAATAAAGCGACATCATATTTATGGGAAAGGGACACATTACTGTATTAACTTGATAGAAAGTGAAACTTACAACCTGAGCCTTGATGTTGTAGATCTCCTTTCGATGGCTCCTAGCTTTGACACACACACTTGCTCATGCATGAAGAAAATCAACCACTCTTGATGACCTTGATGGTGTCTCTAGTTGTTGTAGCATCAATCCTTCATACAATATTCCACTAATTCTCCAATCAATCTCTTGCTAGTTTGCTTCTAACCTTTTCCATGAGCATTCCCCTCAATATATAGAAGAGGATAGATTAGTTACTTGGATAGGAATGATCCCAAGATATCAGGAAAACCAGTATTTGACAACCATTCGAATGCTAACTCACCTTTCTATAAGGTTCGAGATTTTATATTTTTTCCTCCTTTAGAAGATGTTCGCACCCTGAGAGTTAGGTACAGTGCGAACCCCTCACAATCCAGCTTAATGCAGCCTGCGAGAATCATGGATTCTCACAGACAAATATATAGGTAGCCTACAAACCTCCCTTAAAAACATGATTTCTGGAAGCAGACAAAATGTAACTTTTCTCAGGAAAGTGTCTTAGTGAAGAGCCTTGTTCCTCCATCATCATCACTTCATCATGACAACCAAAATTATGGATAACAAGCCTCCAAGGACTTGACACCTCCCACCAATGGGAATATCTCAAAGTATCAAAATATGCATTAGAAATTGCACCAAACTTCATTAGCTACAATTGGAGTAATGGTGAAGTCACACAAGAAATTGATCCCTTATTTCCTTCCAAATATACATTATCTATCAATCAAAAATGTGCATTTGACTATTAGTGTTGTGCAATGTCATTGTTTTAGTACATGATTGCACATGCACTAACCTTCTTGACACTGGGGGTTTGAGACCCAGGGTTTGTCTATAGAGTGTCCAATAAAAACCCCTAAGAAATGTCATATCAATCCTCGGCCAAGGCTGAGGAAGGTCTCACCCGCGATGCAGAGAGGATCATTGAGACATTAAGGTATTTTTTTGGGGATGGAGGATCAAACATACCTAATAAAACTATAAATGACATCCATGTAACTCATCTTCGATATTCTAGTAAGGACTAAGAATTAAAACTATACAAACATAGGTGCTACTCATTCATAGCAAACACAAGATGGAATAGAACTTCCATATCTTTATTAATGGATGTATTCCATCATATTAGAGATATACATTGTGATGAACAATTGCATTGAACAACCATGAGACTTCATCTCATTCCTATATAAACAATGGGAATAAAACATTATGCGCCTTGTGTTGATATTTAAGATTCATAAAAATAGAAGACATAGGATACTTCTCCATACAACTCAAGATTACGATAGGCTAACTCAGAGCTCTGGGACTAATGCATTCATAAATTAGCCAACCCATTTTGTGAGTTTAGAGCTCCCTTTTATATATTTTCTTGTTGGGGAGCATTGTCCTTCACTTTTATTCTCCACTCACTTGTCTAATCTAATGGCCTTGCATGATTATTTTACATTCTAGGGCTCCATGTAGGTTCTTTGCATCAGGGGAAATCCTAATTTCCCAACCAACTTATCTTTTGGCCGCCTCACGTATTCATATGTTGTTGGAAACAATCATTCCAAGAGATATCCCGATGATTCCTTTCTTGATTCCAATGGGAATCTTCTTTGTTTTCAGTGCAATTGACAAAACTCATACTGGCGTGCTCAACTGAAAAAAAGCATACCAGTGCACTCATCTGACTTAGTGTGTTTCTTAACAAAACCCAATTCGATGCATGCACTATGGAATTCTTTCATGCATCTCCTTAAGTGCTCGCAAAACTTCTGGATGAGAACACACAACTTTCATTTGTGTGCACGCACAAAACTATACCCAAAAATTTGGGTGCTAATAGTCCCCCACCACTATTACTTGGCTCATGCTCGAGCCAACTGCTTTGTAATCAAAAGGGAAAATTCAGAGGAAGAAAATATCATCGTTGCACAAGACAGTTGATATTGTGTCATGTTACTTGAGCCAAGACATTTTTTGGTGCCTACAGTGAACTACAGCTAAGAAGTGAACCTCCCTCAAGAGAGAGAATCATTCACTGCTCATTGTGTTGTTCAGGGGCAGCCAGGTCAAGAAGGAAGTCTCAGGGGGTCAAATATTATGGGTTATGGAAGTGGTGATGGGATGTGATAGTAGGGATAGAATGAATGTGAGGAACAAGAGGAACTCGGCCAAGCTTTCTTGATCTTGAGGAGAAAGTGGTTCAGATGGTGGTAAAGAGGGCACTGGGTGAGTCCCTGAGAAAATCCTTATATGAACATTGAAAGGGATGAAACATGGTGCATAAGAAGGCATTGATGGGTTTAAAGGGAAGCAAGGAATCTATGGGAGAAAGAAACTAAGTGTTCAGAAAGTGGAGGATTGAAATTATTATACTAGCAAGGCCTAGGTTTGGGTTGAGAAAGGTATGATATACGAAGCAATAGGTGGTAGAAGGAAAAGGATCCTCTGTGCCTACTCGATCAAGTTGATGATAAAAAATAGATGAAGAGTTGGCTAAGGCACGCCATGAAAGGGAAACTAGGGAATCAGAGTGATAAGATGGTAGAGAAAGGTGAGGGTTGGGGGTTGGGGTTGTGGAATATATAGGCATGGGAGAGAGAAAGGGATTTGGAAGGAAGAAAACAGGAAAGGAAAGAAGAAATAAATAGATTTTTTCATTGGAAATGTCGATCAAAAAAAATTGTATCAGATGTACTATAGAGGGCTATCGGAGAATGCGTTTCTATATCTGACTACTTACTTGGGGAATCAGCCAACATCACATATAGGACTGAGGGATATTTGAGGAATGGAAGGGGTAAGAAATTAGGTCAGTACTCATGTGACCTATGTTGAAAGAGAATTCCCTAATACCTAGGAAAGTACACCGCCACAATTTTCAATCTCGATGATCTTCCTTTGGTTGTCACTAGAAGGATCTCCCCTATGAAGCTAAAATCCTTGTACTCTCAAAAGTAAACTTAAACTTACGCTGACAAAGAATCACATCAAAACTGTACAATCTATACTAATATTATTGCATTACTTCGTAAAGTATAACAATAATATTAAATGGTGGTTGACCCTTGAGGGTCATAGTACACTTTCAACCCGCTACCATTAGTAAGACCTTTGAGTGGATTTCCTTGTAGATCTTTCTTCTTGGAGGAACTTGCTTCAGTAATGTAGAGGCCTAACTAGTGCATAGCTAACTTATCGAGATCTTGGGAATATTTGTTTTCATTTAAGAGAATTAAAGATCCTAGCTGCAATATTTTATGGAAAATATTACAGTCATGTCATGCCTTATTTTTGTTTGTTTCCACTACTTGGTTGAATCCTTCTATTATATACTCTTCCTCGGGTTCCATAAGCTCATTCATCTTGTGCTAGAGGGATTGATCATCGATCATATGAGTTGTGAGTGTGACTTGGAGGATCAAAACCATAAATTCGAATGGAATGATCGCTTCCTTCCCACATACTAATCTGAAAGGTGTGTGCTTAGTCATCCTTTTGCACGTGGTTTGGTAAGCCCATAAAACTTCAAGGATATATTGATCCTATTCAACATGCTTTACATTACAAACTTCGGTTAAGGCATGTTCTAAAATTTTATTTAAAGCTTCAATTGACCATTATCTTGAATATGATATAGAGTGCTCTTCTAGTAATGGATTGTGAACTCCTAAGTGATCTGTTGGATGGTCTCGTTCAGAAAGTGTGGACCCTATTCAATCATAAATACCCATGGTCATTCCAATATGGTGATAATATTTTCAAAAATTAAGGGTGTCGTAGCCTCGTCTATACAATCCTTGACTGGTGTGACTTCATCCCATCTTGTGAGATATTTCATGGCAGTGATAATGTAGCGTGTGCCATTACGTTGTGTGGGAGTATTTATAAGTCTAACAAATTTGATGGCCCATTTTTCAAAGGGTTCAAGTGAAATCACTGGGAAGAGGGGGAGCTCATCTGTTCAGTAGGGTTTTCCCACCCATTGACATACATCATAGTTCTTGTATTATTCCTTAGAATCGGTGAAGAGAGAGATCCACGAGAATCTGACGCATAGAACCTTGCATGAAGTGGCATTACCGTTGTTATAGCCCCCAACAATTCCTTTGTGTGCCTCGTATAGTATGGAATCTCGTTCATGTACCAAATCATAGTGATGTACGATTCCATCCACACCCAACGTATGAAAATGGTCGGTAATCAATTGATAATCATCACTGCGGGTCACTAGTTGGAGACATTGTGAAGGATTATATTCCCTGGGAGATTGTACATAAATAAGGAATTCATCTATTTTGGCTAGTTGACATGGAACGACTTCAACATGAAATAGTTGTGCATTGCAAATCTCATCAATGAGGTTTTTAGCATCCTCCCTCATCTCAATGTGCAACAGGTGATTAGGCCCCACATTGTGTTTTCCTGGTCTTATCACAAATTCAAACTCAAATTCCTGAAACAATAGAAACCACCACCAGATGCGGCCACCCAACACTGGTTTGTTAACTAAATACTTGAGGGAGAAATGATTAGTGAATAATTTGAATATGGACCCCAACAAGTAGTGGCATAATTTTTGCAAGGAATATACCATAGCTAGGCCTTCACACTCGACGGTAGTATAATTCCACTCAACATCAGATAGCTTTCAGATAGCAAAGAAGACTAGATGATAGATACTACCTTCCCCTGGTTGGGCCAGGATGACACCTAGCATGATGGATGAAGCATTGACATGAACATGGAATATTTTGGACCGATCTGAAAAAATAAAAATCAGTGGAGTAACTAGTTTTTCCTTCAGGGTATCGAAAGCTTGTTGGAATTCTTATGTCCATTCATATTTAATATCTTTACGCAGAAACCTTTCCAATGGGGCTACGATATGAGCATAATTCTGGATGAACCATCTGTATTATTTGATATGTCCCAATGTTTTTCATATCCCGTGAGATGAAGTAGGGGCCACCATATCTAGGATAATGACAATGTTGGTTGGGTCAACTAGAAATCCATATTTACGCATAACATGCCCGAGAAATATACCAAAGGGAGTAAAAAATATGCACTTATTCAAATTCAAAAATATCTGCAATTGGTGGCATTGAACTAGAATTATCTATAGATCTTGTATATGGCCTTTTACTAGACTAAACACAGTCCAATCGTCCAAGTATACCTCGAGGAACTTATGGATAAACTCCTTGAATTTTTCTACCACTATCCGAGAAAATACTGCGACGACATTTTTTAACCCGAAGGGAATGATTGTATATGAAAAGGACCCCCATTCAGTTTCAAAGGTGGTTCTGTATTTATCTTCCTCTATGATCCGAACTTGTTGATATCGAGAGAAACCATCCATGAAGGATTAAGATTCCCTGCTGCGAAAATTCTCGACTAGCACCTCATCTACAAATGGAGTTGGGAAAGGATCATGGAGACAGGATGTGTTGAGGATCAACATATTGATGCATATCCAAATTTCACTTTTATTTTTTGGTTGAATGACCATGGCACTGATCCATTCAGATTCTTTGACAAGGAAAATGATCTCGACATCCAACATGTGATATAGCTCCTTTCAAACTTTTTATTTGTATACAGGATGCAGATGGTAGGGTATTCTCTTGATTTCTTGAAATCGGGTTTGAGTTGGATCTTCATCACTCCTAAGGATCCTATGAGGCCCTTCATCTTAGAAATGATTAAAGGAAATAAGTCTTCATACTCTTTTAGTTGGTCAACAACTTGGGTGGTGGTCTTCCTGTCCCAGTGATCCCCAATAGTGCCCATCTTGGGGGATTCTTCTATCCCAATATTGTGTTTCATAGTCTTGATAGTGCCAGTATACTCTGGCATGGTCGTCTTGGCCACCCTTCCATCTAGAGCATATTCTCCTTTGGACTCTTAGATATGGATGTCGTGTGGATCATCATTTTCAATATTGTTTGTATCAATCTTATAGTAATGGAATGCTTCTTTCATATTGGCCATCGACTGGTGATATGAGAATACCACTAGTGGACTAGAATATTTTAGCTCCCAATGAAAAATAAATTCCTTAACCCGACCAAGAGATTCGCTAAGAAATGGAGTATCTGAAGTGAACCAGAATTTCGAAAGGAACTGGGAAGTCATATGGATCCACTCACTTGTTTTCCTCTGGATTTCTTCCTAGATGTACCAACTTCAAGGGACCATATCCATGTTTTGGAAAAACCGATGAACCCATTGGGCTTGAGGGATGTTCTTAGTAGTCTAGCATTGTTCACAAAAGGATATGTGTTCCTAAGGATTCTCAGTGCCCGTATATCGGTTGGTCATTTCAATTTCGGCAATAGGATGGAAGTGCACTTATATGAACTCGGCTACCTACTCCAAGTCTTGAATATTCATGTGATGAGTCATCCACCACTGTGTCAAGGTCCCTCGAACCACTACATTCATGGCCTGGAGTCTCTACTCCATGGGGACAGTCTTATCCATTTGTACCAAGAATGTCTCCACTGGCCCAATACCATCAAACTGTGGGGCATCACAAATTTCAGATCCTATCCATCACACTAAATTTTTTATCCATTCACATCTCCTTGTTGATACCTCATAAAGATTATTCTTCCATCTATCCAAGGCATCGAAAAAATCCATGTCATAATATTTGAAACTCATCCAACTTAATTCTTCATATGTGGTTGGGTTGATGTAGTCCTCCCTACGCCCCATGACCTTGTAAATATTTTCAAGTGTCAAGCTCTGCACATCCTCATCGACAGGATCATTATATTTGTCACCTACATATGGATCAAGTGGCACTACCACACATAGGTTTTCATTCTCGAATGGAATTTGGCACTTCTTCAAATTCAACACTACATTGTTATCAAAATCACAGTTGATTCCTAACAATGTAGGGTAGGGATTCAACTCATCCATGATTTCAATGACTTCAAAGTTGGATTTTGTTTTTATTCCTTCTATATTCACCTCCACTTGCTCCAACCAACCGATGGGGTAGATATTGTACTGGTTGGAAAATCGTTGTTGAATGGGAGACCAGACCAACTTCGGTTTCCCCATCACTTTCCCAGATTTATTGGGTAGAATTTTCACATCGAATCCTATATCCAACATGAATCCATCCATATCATACGCACCAAGCTCTGTTGTCATATTAAAATCCCATCCAATGTGCTTTTTCTTGCTAACCTGACAGAAATCCCTTTCTCGAAGCAGAGTTGCAATCATGGTCACCTCTCCTTGTTCTTTCATGCAAGCAGTAAACATCTAAGTCAACTTACTTGCATCTTATGTATCTTTGAGAAAATAAAAACAACAATTCAAGAATATATTGACTTGATCTTATGCTTCTTCCATGCAATTGAGGTCGTTCAAGGCTTCTACAAACACTGTAAGTTGCAACTATTCTTGTTGTTGTTCATATGCTTCCTTCTCAGTGCATCATAGCATAGTCTATCTGTGTGCTTCTTCTATCTATAGTTGGGTTGTGTGATGGATTTCTTCATGCACATGAGATTCCTCCAAAGATCTATGTTTCGCATGTTGTAGTTCTTCACGCGCACATGCTTCCTCCAATGAACTTTGTGTTGCTCGTTTCACTTCTTCGTGGATCTGTGCTTCTTCTAGCAATATTTGTGTCACCCTGTGAACTTCCTCTTGGGATTTTTCCTCTTCAAGAGACCTCTAAGTTGTGCATTATAGCTCCCCATGCACTTGTTCTTCCTTCAAGGATCTCTTCACATCGCACATAAACTTCATATGATGAGCCGCATCAAACGTAGGAGGGGGATGGGGGGCCTTTCTAATCTTACCATCTGGTTGTTTACCCAAACCTTCTATATGCTCGAAGTCTTCCCCTATCTTTTCCCCTCCATGGGTTGCTACCCAGATGTCCATTTATCCATTCTTCTTCTTTTTTTGCACGACTTGACATGTACCATATTACAATTACCCTTATTATACTCCCATTTCTTTAGAAATTCTGGACAATCCTTGATTACATGTTCAAGACTATAATTGTATGCATAGATCATGTGCAGCTTAGTGAAAAATCATGAGATAGGAAGATTCTCACCGTAATTGAAACATGTGGGGGGTATATCACCTCCTCCATTATATCCTCAGCAGTAGCCATGTCCATACCCACCTCAACGTACTCCTTGGTATTCACCTCTTTTTCCACCACCGTGATCACCACCCTATTTTTCATCTTGTACCCGAAATGTATCTCATGTATTTTCTTGCATCAACTGGAGGGAGCAGAAACTATTGATATTATCGCTGGAGGATTTACATAATTCATAAAAGGGGGTGTGATTTGTTGTTTGATACTTCTATAAGGTGGGGCAATTGGGTGGCACATGGTCCCGTTGTTGGTATAGTTCACACTATTCCAACTTTCCAGACAGAAATGGGCTCAACACGCCTGTCACCACGTAATTGGGAAGCATTGGGCACTTGTCTCGTCGATGCCATTATGAATGACATGTAGTGAACCACACATATCCGTGCATGACTTTATCCCTGGTCATATCTTGTAACTATATTGTTAGGTTGGTCAGTTGTGATTTAACCTATGCCAACCCAGTCGATGTTTCCACACCTACAGGTGTGGATTCCAAGCACATCACAATATTGACTTATTTAGCTTGAGTGGTCACCTTTTGTTGGGTGATTGTTGGCACAAGGGTAGACCCCAGGTTCATCTCTAACAACGCACCAAAAATGCCTAACTAATGGACCTTTCGGTAACACCTGCAAAGCATATGCAGTCTCACCTGAAGTAGAAATAGGAGGTTGTAGGACACAGATATCTACAACCAGAGGAAATGTAAGTGGATCCAAAATAACAACACACAACAACCTAGTTATTCTTACCAAGAATTAACCTACTTCGCACAGTTATATATCAGATCAAACATAATAATGCATCTACAGAATAAAAGAAGCTAAAAGAACACAACATCAATCACACTGAACAACAGGATATACGTGGTTCACCCTCTCCCTAGGGCTATGTCCACATAACTGTGCTTCTTGATATTATATAAATTATATAGTTCTATCTGTTCTCTTAGATTGCAGATATCTCTTTCTTCTTCTTTCTTTCTCTCCCCTCCTTGCACACCCAGTTGCAGGGTTGATCTTTGCACCCAGCTGAATATATTACAACACAGATTTCTCTCACCTCTCAATGCTTCTCTCTGAATAATAACAACAATCACTCATCACAACATAATCAAACCCGAATGAAAACCCCTCTTCTCCAGTCTTGGTTCTTATTTATACATTACAATATCTCACCAACAACCTTAGATCAAAACCTAGGTGTCAAAACCCTAGGTGTCTAAAACCCTAGGTCAACTTGACCCACGTTTTCAAGGCTTTGCTAGCCTGTCTTTCCTTCCTTCCCGCAAAGTGCTCCAAAGAATCTACTAGTGGATTTTTCCGCTTGTCGATTTGTCCATGATACATCTTCCTTGTTGATCTATCTTCCTCGATATCCTCATCCAATGGCTCTCTCTCTCGTACTCTGCTCCATCTTTTCTACTTCTTTAACCACTTCGACCTGATCTCAGTCAATCTTCCTTCCACGTAGTTCACATTCTGCCTTTTCTCTTCCTTTTTCCTTAATTTTCTTCCTCGATCCGTACCCAAGGGCCAACAGGCCCCCAACACTCACCTGTGACTCGTCTCGAGGCACTTTGATCTGAACCTTCTTCTTTTCTTCAACTTCAGACTCTGCAGCGCAATCTGTGATTTCGGCTATGTTCCTCCACCATGTGTGCATATTGTCTTTCTTATGTCTGGTACCCAGTTTCAACTGCACCTGGTACCCAGAACCTTCTCCTTCTTCTTTTACCAAGATCTTCGAGGCAATTAGTTGGCATAGTATAATTTCAACCGGCTCCCATTCACCAATCCTTCCTTCCATTCCCCATTCAAAGTCTTTAGCTGTGCATCTCTTCCTTCTGTGACATGAGAAACCTCATATGGCCCAATCCAATGTGTTCTAAACTTCCCTGGATGCTTCATGAACTTGTTGTCATATACCAATACCAGATCTCCTTGCTTAAATGCTTTCTTCTTGATATGCCTTTCATGGTAGGATTTTTCCTACTCCTTCTGAACATGCTGATGAAATCCTACAATAAATCAATCTTATTCTAGTTCTACCAACTGCGCAAGCCTCTCTTGAACAATGCCAGCGTCATCCATATCTATGAATGTTGCAATTATTAGGCTAGGAACTAAATATTCCATAGGCACAACCGCTTCTAAACCATAAACCAACTTAAATGGCGTCTGCATTGTCAACTTCTTATAAGTGGTTCTGTAGGCCCATAACATAGCTGGTACTCTCAAATCCAAATCATCTCTGTTTACACTGCAAATATCTGTCGGTGCAGTCTCCAAGATCTTGTTGAAGGCCTCAACCGTACCATTTGCTTGTAGATGGTATGGAGTGCTCTTCTGATGATGAACTTCAAATTCCTGATTCAAGGCTTCAATAGTATTATTAATAAAATGTGTACCTTGATCACTCATGAGGCTATTTGGGCATCTAAACCTGGTAATGATATCATCAAATATGAAACGCGCAAATGTAGTTGCACTACAGTCCTTAACTGCTCTGGCTTCTACCCATCTGGTCAAATACTCTGTCACAGTGATGATGTATCTAGCTCCTGTGCGCTTCCTTGGTGGGTTGATAGGTCCCACAAAGTCAATGGAACATTTCTCAAAGGCCTGTAAGGTTAGTTGGGGTGTTAATGACATTTCATCTCTTTTGTAAGTTTTCCCAACTCTTTGGCATACATCGCAGACTCTGTAGTATTCTTTAGCATCTCTGTGTAAAGTGGGCCACCAGAGGCTAACTCTCAAAACCTTTTTTGTTGTTGCTTTTCTTGTGTAGTGTCCTCCTGCGATGCCTTCATGTGCTTCTGCCAGAACTAGTGGTCATTTTTATTCCATAACACATCTCCTCAGGATCTCTTGAGGTCCCATCTTATATAGTTGTCCAGCTATAAGTGAAAAATCTATAGTGTGCACTACCAGTTGTTTCTCTAAATGACTATGCATTCGCAAGGTGCTTTTCATGTGGACGAGAACTGAACTATCTCAGCGAAGTGATCATCAACCTTCCTGATGGCTAGCAACTGTGCATTTAGCAGTGTACCCTCCAAACTATTAGGTTCCTCTCCATGTTATATCCTAGACAAGTGTTCAGGTACCATGTTCATCCTTCCTTTCTTTACCACAATTTCAAAATCATATTCCTGAAATAACATAAGTCATCTGCATATCCTTCCCCCCAAAACTGGCTTGTTGACTAGGTATTTCAATGCAGAGTGATTAGTGAACATCTTAGAGTGTCCTCCCAACAAGTAGTGATGAAACTTCTGTAGCACATACATCATGGCTAAGCCTTCTCTCCTAGTGGTCGTGTAATTTATCTCATCTGTTGAGAGATTTCTACCTACAAAGGCTAATGGGTGGTCAATATCTCCTGCTCATGGTTGTGTTAACACTGCTCCTAATGGAATAGAAGATGCATCAACATGCACATGAAATTCCTTGGTCCAATCTAGAAAAACCAGAATAGGCGCTATAACCATTTTCTGTTTCAATGTGTCGAAGCTCTATTGGCATTATTTTGTCCAGTGAAAATGACAATCCTTCTTTAGAAGCTTCTCCATAGGTGTTGTAATCTGTGCATAGACCTTAATGAACTTCCTATAGTATCCAGTATGTCCCAGTGTAGTGCACAACTGTCTAACTGAAGTAGGAGGGGGTAGATCAACAATAATGGAAATCTTGGATGGATCTACCAGCAACCCCTGCTTACACACAATATGGCCCAACAGTACTCTAAAGGGTGAAAAGAAAATGCATTTCTTCAGTTTCAGGGAAATATGACATTGCCTGCACTTTCCAACATTGGTCTTAAGCATTCAATATGGTTTTTCAATAATCTAAAAACAATCCAATCATCAAAGTAGGATTCTAGGAATTTATGTAAAAACTCCTTGAATTCTTTGACCACCACCCTAGAAAAGATGGTTGGTGCATTCTTCCATCCAAAAGGCATCACTGTGTATTGGTAGGATCCCCATTCTGTTGCAAATTTTGTCTTGTGGCAATCTTCCTTGGCAATCCTGATATGGTGATAACCTAAAAATTCATCTATAAAGGAATATACCTCTTGTCCTCCCATATTATCTAGCACTTCGTCGAAATGGTGTAGGGAATGGATCATGTAGACATGCATCATTCAGTTTCCTCAGGTCTACATAGATTCTGATCTCTCTTGTTTTCTTATCCTGAACCACCATAGGGATAATCCATTCTGACTCTTCAACATGTTCTATGATTCCTGCTTCCAGCATTCTGTCTAATTCAATCTTCACTTTCTCCTTATATTTGGGATTCAATATGTAGGGTCTCTGTTTGACTGGCCTTGCATCTGGTTTCAAGGGGATCTTCATCTCTCCCATGGGCCCTTTTATGCCCTTCATATCAGTGAACTTGGTTGGGAACAAGTCATGATATTCATGCAGTAACTCTGTGATCTTATCAATAGTGGCATCATCCCAGTAATCTCCAACATTCACCAGTTTCAGTGCTTTCTCTGTCCCAATATTGACTTTCTTGATTTTGATTAGTTGTTCAATAAAAGGTAGTTTGTATCCTGGTCCTTCTATGTCTCTGTGTCCTTTTGTTTCTATGATGTTCACATTCCTAAGATCATCATCTTCATCAGCATTGATATTGTAACATCCTCGCAATTTCTGAAGAGGTGCAGTCCATTCATCCTCATCTTGCTCCAAAGGGAGTTTAGGTGCCTCCTCAAGTACTTTTTGTCTTACAGCCTATAAATCTTGATCTACCATAGGGTGATGACTTTCAAATAAAAATGTAGCTACAAAATTTTGAGTCACACCTTGTCAATCTGCAGTGGTGAGGCATAGTTCAGCTTGAAGGTACCAGTTGATAGGCATTGTATCCAGTGTGTTAATGAATATATTCACCCACTGCTCCTAAGGAATGTTGCTCCAGGCCTCCTCACAACCTCGCACATGGTCCTTCGGAAAACTTTGACCTGTGTATCTAACTTCGCATCCTTCAACTTGTTCTGAAAAGAGCGTTGTCATCAAAGTGCGACATTGCACCCAGTCCGCAATGTTCTTCTTATGTGCTCCCCACCATATTGTTAGAGTTTATTTGAAGGCCTCATCTAGTGCCAATAGTCTCTGTTGTACTGGTACAGTTTCTTCAAATTCCAGTAAGAAAGTTTCTAAGTGATTCAAACCATCAAAGGTGGGAAAATTACTTAATGTTGTGTCGATCCAGGGAACTTCTCTGGTCAATATAACACATCGCCACACAGAGACTTCATACATTTTGTTATGCTAGTTCTCCAATGCTTCTTTTGAATCTGATGAACATGTTTTGTCGCTTCACCAGCTTAAATTCCCATCTGCTGTAGGATTAATGTAATCATGTTGTCTTGCTATCAATTTTTATATATTCTCTAGCTCATATGCGTGGTCCTCCTCTCTGATGGGTTATGTGTATCTTCGACCTTCATCAGGATCTAGAGGCACAATGACCCTAAGGCCATCACCTTCAAATGTCATTCTTCTTTTCTTTAAGTCAACAACAGTGGAATTATTGAAGGCCCAATCAATTCCTAACAGCGCAGGATAAGGACAGTTATCATCGACTATCTCAATTACTTCGAAGTCTACAAACATTATGACCCCATCGATGTCCATAGGGACATGTTCTAGTCTTCCGAAGGGGCTCACATCCTACTGATTGGCCATCCTAAGCCCGATGGGGGAATAGATCAACCTAGGTTTTCCCATCAGTTCCCGGGTCCGCTTCATCATGACATTGACCTCTAACGCTAGTTCGAGGACCACATAATCTATATCATAATATTTAATATGAGAATTCAAATGTAGCTCCTTATTTGACCTTCTCTTTTTAGATACTTGATGTACTTCTCTACTTAGTAAGGGATCTACCTTTCCTATCTCATACTGTCTGATCAAGTTTTGTAGCTCTTGTACAACGCTCTCATCCTTTATCAAATTAATGCAAGTGCATAAGAACTCCATGACCTTACTTACCTATTTTCCTTCTTTGGGCGAAGCAGACTAATCAAATTCCAGAGGCATTTCACACTCTCTTACTTCTGGTCGAGCCTTTGATGAAGAAGCTTGATCTCTCCCGAATTCTTTTCTTGCTTCCTCAAATGTTTGTTTCTCTTTCTTTGGATCAAACTCTTGTGTCTTCTTTGCATCTTTTTTTACTCTTGATTGTTCTGTAGTCTTCCCTGGAGTCACCCTGTCTTCTCCTATAGCAACGCCTCATCTAGTGATAACAACGACTCTGGGGTCTACTCCATGAGGTTCTGTTTTGATTAGTTGTACTTGTTGGTTTCCTCCCCATCTCTCCTTAATTTTGGCTAACACTGCAGGGCAATCTTCTATGACATGCTCAAATGAGTTGCAGTAATTGAAAGTGGTACAAGGGTTCTGATAGTCCCTTTCCAAGTGACCTGGCTGTGTGCAGTTATAACAAATGATCTGACCTTGACCTCGAACCATACCTCATCCTCATCCTCTTCCTCTGAATCCACCATGCGGGTTGAGGTTTCCTCTTCCTGGGGAATTATACTGCATCGTACTCCCTTCCTGTTTTACTTCACCTTAAATTTTGTAGATATCCCTTGATCTTTCATGAAAGAGTTCATAAACTCTACAGTCCTTCTCATCATGACCCACATATTTACAGAATGTGCAATAGATATTCATAGGTGTCTAAACATACTTTTTCATGTAATATCATTCTTCGAGGCGATGTATATTTCTACATACCTCACACCAAGGTAGAGTAACCTGCTTTAAAGGGATCGGAGCTCTAGAACCCAAGTATTCATGAAACAGGGGACAATGCTCCTTATCGTGACCTTCTAAATTGCATCTGATACACCATATATATTCTCTCTTATATTTTATGTTGTCTTTCTTCATATCTTCAACCTGCAAAGATAGGCTAGTTAACTGACTCAAAAGTTGACTCATACCTAAGCTAGAATCTGCCATAGGGGTTGATTCTAGTTTCATGGAGATCTCCAATGCCTTAGCCTATGAAGCAATCTTTTGTTGCATCAGAGGGACTCTGATGTGTGGTAGGAGGGCATCAATGAACCATTCCTTGTTCTGTTCGTCTGGAATCTAAAAAATCAAATGACCTTTTAAGGTCTTAAACCTATGATCAAACTCCAAAACAGGTTCATCTACTTTCTGCTTGATTTATTTTAGTTCTGTAATGCACTGTGATTCCAACTTGGGTTTCTTGAATTCAGAAATCAACGTAGTCTTAATCTCGTTCAGGGGTTTCGGTTGCACAACGCCTTGGAAATATTTCACGTACCCGCTCAATGCGCAGTCTCTTAGGGTAGAACTAAACTGAGATCATTTAACATCTTCATCGTTGACATTATTAATACTCCATACATATTCACATAGAAACCAGTGTTGATCAGGATCTTCAGATCCATCTCCTCTAAAGGTGGGTAACCTCATCTCATCTGCCATAGATCTTCTTAGGTTTCCTGACTGAGTATGCACTAAACCACTTGTACCAGTGTTATGATAACTCTGACTACTTTGATTACTCTGGTTACTTAATGCTTCTAAAACAACAGGAGGATTAATAGTACTTAATTTGGCATTCCACGCAGTTCCTAAGGTTTATGATTCTTCTCGGCGAGGTTATGTAGTCTTCTCTTCTCTTGGCGCAGCGGACCCTGAATTTTCCTCGTTCAATAACTCTTCTTCTTCTCCACTGTAGAACCCTTCTTCTTTTGTTGTCTCGTGATTCGAATCAAACAAGTTCACCAAAGAAACTTCCCTGAAGGTCCTTGTTACAGGAAAATCCCCCTGCGGACATGTGGATTCCCTCTTGGACCCTAAATCTCTAAGATTAAGACAGAAAGGTGAAGACTTTGGTCACTGGCATCCCTTTAAAAAAAGATAATATAATCTATAGAGAAGAGGAAGAAGATGTACCTTTTTACGATGTTTGTCCTCGCCCAGTCCAAGTTGAGATCTGATCCCCAAGCTCTTCAACAAGTCCTGCAATCCAATCAAAGACAAAACATGCTTCCTATTCTACTACGATTAGTTTGAAACTAGATATATCCATTAAAGACAAGTTCATGTAGGTATACAAAATCTTGATGGAAATAGGCCAAGAACATGTATTAATGAGAAATCAACAGAGATACTTACAGACCTTTGATGAAGACGCAGTAGCCTCTTCCAGCTCTCCTTGTCCAACCCCTCACTCAAATGATCCACAAACAAAATGACTATGCTTTCACTGATGTCTCCTTCCTTATGAGATCATAAGTTAGGTATCTCTCAATCTCTCCATTATTTTCTTCACCATGAGGAGGCCTCCTTATTTAAGCTTGGAGATTCCTAACCACCTTAGATATTCTTGGGATAGGTTGAGGATATTTCTCCATCAGTTGTGTATCCTCCCTAAGATCCAGCCTTGACCTTAGATTCGAATCCAACTAACTCCAGAGAGCTCAAGATTTTTCCCTGATTTTCCTCAACAACCCAAGATTTCCTCAAATAGCCTAGCGCTCCCCTAGAATGGGGAACATAGCGTTGAAACTCTCCCTCAAAAGAGGTCAAGGAGAGCTAGCAATCCCTGATAGTGGGTAGGGGATCGCTGCCCAATATTTCCTCAAAACAACCTAGTTCTCCCCTAGAATGGGGCACAGAGCACTATAAAGCTCCCCCAAAGGAGGGAAAGGAGCACTAGCACTCCCTGATAGTGGGTAGGGGAGCGCTTCCCTTTAAAATTCATTTTTAAGTGGTCTTTCTGAAGGAAAATATTTTGTACTCTTTGTCAAATGATTTGTCCTTCTTTAACCAGTCTCTGAGGGTGTCTTCAAGTGTTCCTTGTGATGTCATTCGAGACATGAAATAGACAAGATGATTGTATGATGTCTGCGACACTTGTGACACTTGTAATGAAGACAATAAGTCATCATTGAAATGAGTAATTTTGATGTGTAACAAATTGCCCCCTAAGGTGCGAAGTTATAAGACGGAAAATGATGACTGAAGTACTTTGTAGAATTTTTTGAGCAAGGGTATGGACACGGAGAACCTGGTAGAAGTTTCACACAACCATCAAACAAATATTATGACATGTTTAAAACCCAAAGCGGGCATACCTATGCTTGGGTGATAAATACTTGCAAGGTATGGCCACCATAAGATACATTGCGGATCCATAATTGTATAAATAAAAAGGTATAGCCACCAAAGATACAATGTGGATCTATACTTCCATGACATGAATTGATCATAGCCATGAGAAATACATAGTGGATCTACGAGATGACAAAACATAGCCACAGACCAATACAAAGTGGATCTATGTGATAGTATATGTGTCAATATTCAAGAGAAAATCCGTCGTAACCTGGGTAAAGTACATATCAGAGTGATTACTCAACCTAGGGTATTCTTACCGATCCTGATGTAGTAATAATCTAACCATGTGAATAGATGTCCTGATGTCGAACATGGAAGAAACCACTTGATTATCGGTCAATGAGGTAAACCATTAACAAGTGTGAGGGAAATCACCATTGATGTCAATTATTCCCATGGTACCCTAGTACATTCTAGCGAATGTGAAAAGATGAGCTGAAGTCGAAAATTCAAGGAATCATCCAATTAGAGGTCAATAACGTAAACCTATTGTCGGAAGCGAGGAGGCCTGTATTGAAACAAGATATTTTTTATGGTTGACTCTCGAGGTATATACTTCCCTTGAAAATTGAGGCACAATAGAAGAAACGTGACACAGACCAAAACATGAAGATGAAGTGGATACTATGACTTTTGTCGGGTGACCCAAAGGAGTAAAGAAACTTAGAGGATTGGTTCAGTGTAGAGGTTCAACGATTTAAAATGTATGCAAAGACAAAGTGTCGTGTTCAAGGGTGACCGTAAGAGTGACTGGTGGTGTTTTCAAAAACTGCTTGTCTTGCTTCCTTCAAATTTTTCCCCCATCCAGATAGACGAGTACCTCTTTTTTATTTAGCGAGCTCGAGGAGGGTAACACATGCTCTATATAACTCACCTTTGGTAAGTCCCTCTTCCTTTGTTTAACAAACTGGAAGAAGTAAGGGTTTGATCCCATATGGGACCTTCAATGTATATTTTTTAACAAGTCCAGAGAAGGTAAACTCGGTGGTTTTTCATGTTTAGAGAGTCTGAAAAGAAATTAAAGACGACTCCAAATTTTTCCTTTTTCGTAATGTTAGTCTTGCAAGGATGAAAAAGATATAAATTATCACTCAAAATACACCCTTTCAAACCTTTTAACAAGTGGGAAAGGAAGCAAGATCACTCGACAATATTTTAAAGTTTATAGATTTTGAAAAGATCTTAAAGGAGACTCCAGGGGGTTCCTTTTTTGTATAACCTTTATGATTCTGAAAAAGTGATAAAATTCTACTTGTTTACATTCTCATGTATTTTTGAGCATGAGAAAGAAGAAAGACTAAGCTCGGTATTGGTTTCATTTTATACAAGCTTGAAACAAAATTAAAGTATGCTTGTAAATTCCCAACGTAATTTCCAAAGGTTGGGATACCCATGGATGGTTGGTACTCTATCCCCAGCTTGAAAATCTAGTGGATTAATTCTAGAATGATAATCAAAGGCTAGAGACATGGCCCCCTAAGCTTCAATTCATTCATCGACTTTGAGTTTTGTCACCAATTTATGTACTAGATGGAGAAAAAGGATAAGGGTGGATGAAATGAAGGTTCAAATACGAGACCTAATGAAAGACTTGACTTGACATCTACGATATCTAGAGAGAGACTTGACCTGAAGGGAGAGGTGATTGTTTCATTTTTTAACAAGCTTGTCACAGGAAAAGAACTATGCTCAAGGCTCTGGGTTCAGTCCCCAGATTTTTGTTTAATTTTTTAACGAGCTTGCTACAGAGAGGAAAAAATATGCTCAAGACCTCTATTTCATTTTTTAATGAGCTTTCCACAGAGAAGAGAAACTATGCTCGTAGCTTCTATTTCATTTTTAATGATCTTTCCATAGATACGCGAAAACTATCCTCATAGCTGGTTTCATTTTTTAATGAACTTGAAATCAGAAAACCATGCTCATAACCTCTATTTCATTTTTTAACGAACTTGCTACAGAAAAGAAAAAATATACTCGTGACCTCTTCTTGATCATGGATTCCAAAAGGATAACGCTATGGAAGGACACCATGTCAAGGGACAAAAATTCGTCATGGCTTCCAAGAGATCTTCACTGGATGCAAGAACAATTCTCCAGAAGGAACACATGTTGAGGGTCACGTCAGGGGTAATGAGATCATGCTCTAAAGACACTACCGAAGATATCACCATGTCAATTTCTGGATCTAAGTCATCCTCATTGGTAGCATAAGGCATCACAGATAACACCACATAATTGACCTATGCCAGGGGCGATACCGTATGCATATAAGAACCATCTAGGGAGTTCATTGAGTTGATTGTCAAGTCAGCGCCAACAAATGAAAGTTGATCAATAGTCACCATTCATCCATCGTGAGGGAAAGATATCACACGGAAAAAAGTGGACATAATATCTTTCATGGCTTAGACATAATCTCGCCCAAGGAGTAAATCGAAATCCAAGGGGTCCTGGATGATCCAGGTGGATATCAGGGGCCACCCACCTTTTCCAAATGGCTCAAAACAGTTTTCTGGCCATTTTGGCAATTTACTATTTTTAGCAGGTTTTCACTTCCGGGGCCATTTTGAGGGCCTAAATGAAGTTTTTTCGAGATCGAGGTTCTCAATGATAGCCAAAGGCATCATTGAGCCCCCAAAATGAATCTCCTCGACAATACCTTTCCAACGAGCTATCACACACCTAAAACGGAGATCGTATGCAAAAGTTACGACCCCGGGAAGTTGATGCACCAACTTACCCAAACGGGGCCCACATGACTTTTGGCG
>ML835903.1:34719-47714 GCA_009831015.1 Picea engelmannii | reverse complement strand
CAATTACACCTTTCTCTCATCACCATAATTGCACTTATAATGCTTTGTCAACCGATCTCCTTGTTTTCAACACTCATGTTTTTAAGGAAATAATCTAGGATTTCATCATTTAAAGTTTTTCTAACTGTTTTTCCAATATTTCAAATTGCTCCTAGCTTGGCGCTGCAAAAACATGTGTTTTCAGATAGGCACTAGGGAAAATGTTGCGAACTGGTTGGTGAAAGTGAGTTGGAGGTTAAACCAGCTGCAGGTGGATTCGTCCAAGTTCCAAAATATTAATTTTCAAGCATCAACCTCCAGGTACTCCAAGATATTTTTAAGCTCTGTTGAAGAACAATAAAAGGTTGTGCTTATATCTCTTCTCCTAAGCGCCGCGAACTGATGGCCCACGCTGCCAACTCTCCCTCTTACCTCTATTGTCACAATTCTCAGCCATTGTAGATCTCTTAGACTCTTTTACTAAAGATCAAGCAAACCTTGCTGTCAGGCCACCTTGCCTATCCCTTTCTTGGATTTTGCTGCTTATGTTGCGAATCCCCTATTTTGGTGTGTCAAACCTTATCCAACAACTCAACACTGTTATTCACTTACCTCACAACCTGTACTAGCTGGTTACCATTAATATTTCCATTCTAATTTCAAGTCTAAAGTCTATATATTTTGGAAATTTAAAATAACTTTGCTGATAAAGTTATGATGATTTTGTAAAAGTGAGGGTGAAGAATTGAACTAAATATTTTTGAAGCAACTTTCTCCTTGCATATCCATTTTCTTGTGTAGTCTTCCTTCATTTACTAACTATCAATTGTCCTTTCATAATACCGAAGGGAGAATAGGATGAAGAACATTAAAACCTTAGATATAACTAGCCTTTGAATTATATTATCCATCCAAACCCTAAGACCTCTGTCTTTCTGTTTTGCCTCTTGCATCACTCAGATTGTTCTCTTAGTTTTATTCCTATAACATCAATGGCTACTCCAGAACAGAAGAAGGTTCAAAAGGGTGGGGGCATATTAAGGACTGAACACTATGACATGCATCCGTTTGTTGTTGAAGCTTTGATTAGAGAGGCCATCCAAAGAGTGGGATGTTTTAATTTCTGTCAGAAGATGCAAAAGGGGCACCCTGAGGTAGCTAGAGAATTTTCCTTGAATTTTGATGGAACCAAAACTAAGGTGGGGACTCTTGAACTTGAGGTATCTGAAGAAACCATAGAAACAACTACTAAGATACCAAACACTAGTGAAATATGGTTTATGTCCATGAATCTAAATGCAACCTTCTCTAAAGAATTCCTTAAACCAGAATGTTAGGGAGATAACCAATCAAAGGGAGTGCCTAGGAGCCACATGGTTGAAGGATTTGATAATATGCTAAGGGTGATCCAAAGATATTTCACCTGTGAGGGCAGGTTCAATATGATTTATCAGTACCACATTAGACTTTTGCTGCACTTCACAGGCAAATACCTCATGGGCCTCCCTTTCTATTTGTTTAGAATCATTGGGAAAATGGATAATAGGGTCCAAGCCAAGTCCAAGGCTATGGACACAAGTGTTTTTCACTCAGGGTTGATTAAGATGCTTGTGATGGAGGAGTTGAAGAAGAAAAACATTGATTGGGAGCAGTTCATTGCCTCTGCACATTTGAAATTTAATATTGCTCCTACTCCACCATCCAAGTACAAAGTCCTCTTTAGGATGGAAACACTATTCACACAGAAACAAGTAGGAAGAGGAAGAGAAAAGACATTGCTAAAAATGATGAGGCTCCTAATGAACAAGAAGGAGAAGGATGATTTTATCACTCTCCACAAAGGTAATTTTCACCCCAAAAAACTCTAGAATTAGCATAAGTTCCATCAGCCAAAGCCACAGGTACAAAGGGAAGGAGGTTACTTTTCCCATCACCATCTGTTGCAGTTGAAACTAAAGCTAGGAGGCCCTTCACCAGTTCATCAGCCAAGAAGGAAAGTGTTGAAAAAAAGGACATAATAGAATCTCCCATTAAGAGAAAGGGTGAAGGTAAAGTTGAAGCTGTTGAAAAACACGTTGAGGTGATAGACATAACCACCCCTCCAGAGAAAACTACTTTTAAAAGGATGATAAGACAACTTAGAGAAGATAGAGATGAAATTGCTAAATTGAAAAGGGAAGAGTTAGTTGAAAATAAGAAGTTAAGAGACCTCATGGATATGTACCGTGAGCATCTCGTAAAGGCCAAGTTCATTGCTAACAGATTTAGACCTCTCCGCATGCATCTTAAAAGCCTATACAGACCGAATTTAGCCTACCAAGGTCAGATAAAGGGGTTAAAGATGGAGTTGCAACCTTTCAAGGAAGTGTTAGCCAAAATAAATTTGAATGTGTTGGCCCAAGATTCCACCAGAAAGAGTACCAGACTCAGGAAGTGAAGTGTAATGTCTTAAAGAATCTTAGTTTTGGAAGTGCTTATCCTTGAATTTTTGAATATTTTTGAGGAATTATGTTTCTATAATTGAGTTTTCACTCATACACCACATTATGAGGCTTCTATAGGAATACCTAACTCTGGAGAAAGTTTTTGGCTGTTTTGGGGCTTAAATTGGAAAAATTGGGCAACTACAAGAAATTTCATAGTGCCCGGTGATGCGCACTGGTCTACACAGTCAAAATCTACAAACTTCACTGCAAACTCTGCTGCGAATTGGTTGATACAGTCAGTGCTACAAGATTCGCTGCAAACTCCTATTTTGATGGGTTCAAGGGCATCAACAGTCACCAGATGGCTAGGGGAGCATGGTACAACTGTTTGGAGGCCAGTTTAAAGCTGGAAGATACCTGACAACAAAAGGAATGTGCTCAAAGGACACCTCATTATGCAATATTAAGGTGTTATGATAGTTTCCAACATTATCCTTTTTTATAATAATTTGTTTTTTCTAGTTTGTACAGTTGTAATATCTTCAATTTAAGATGAAAGAATCCTATGTTAGAGGATGAACTCACATTGTATGCTGTCATTCCCTGTCTAGGCTAATAAATAAGCATTAGAAGACATTTTGTGGGTTCAAATGGATGATGTAAAAGTCTCTTTTGGTAATTTTAATATTGCAGATCCTACTCTGGTTTGATGTATCAAACTTGATGAAATTTTGTTTAATGGAAGCCAATTTTCTTTCGTGCCATCTTATCTCTCTCTCACTCTGAATTTTTACTATCATTGAATGATTCAAATGATATTTTGTAGCTGTATTACAATTTATGTTTGATTGTGATGTTGTTATAGCTTTCTTAGACTTTTTTAGCTTGGATTTAATCTCTTGTATCTTAAGATTTTCTCACCTTTGTCTACTGGTAAATCCTGATGCTAGTGGTAGACTCATATCATTTTTCTTACTAAGTCTTCCTTCTGTCCAGACTAATCCTCAAAATCCTGACCTAAGTTAAACAAGACCTCTTTTGTTGATGCATTTCATCTAGAATTTCCTGTGTTTTGACATTGTTGAACTGATTTTTATCCATTTGACACCACATTTTAAGACTTATGTCATAAACCTATTGATGGGTACTGAACTTGCACTTTAGCAGTGAAAGTGTAACTTTCAGTGCTAACAGGTAATACTACAGATGGACCACGAATATATTGTGACCACAATAAGAGCACTTTTCGACTGCAACGAAAAAGTATTATGACACATGGAATTGTTATGAATCAGAGACAAGCAGATTACCCAACTGTAAGGCAAGACAAAAATATGTGCCATGTTCAAGGGCGTCGATAACTGTCATAAAAAACTTGACCCACTTCCTTCAATTTTGAAAATATGATGGCATGGTCTGGTCGAAAAATATAATCATGATATTTTATGCCAACTATTGTATTCCTCGGATATATATTTCTAACGATCTATCGTGTGCCCCAAACGAAGATCGTATGAAAAAGTTACGCCCCCAAGAAGTTGATACACCAAACTACCCAAAACGGGGTCCAAAAAACTGTTGGATTTTCATCTTCCGGGGTTAGGGTTTTGGATTTTACTTATGTTAAAAATTCCTTTGGAGCCTCATTGTAACAATCATCTTATTGTGAATGCAAGTGGTCGTCACATCTCTTCTCAGAGATAAGCTACCACCATTCTAGCAAGTCTTTCATTTTGTATTTTTACAGTCTCTGTACATTTATTTCATTAATAAAAATTGTGTATTACTGTATCTCTATGTTTATGGTTGCATCTCTGATACATTTCTGTTATATTATTGGATATCTATGATATCTCTATGCATTTATTTATTATATCTCCGCTCTCATTTCATGCCAAAAATAATCCGGATCAGTGGTATCAGAGCAGGCTGCTCTTGATCTTTTTTTAGTGCATGTCCCCGACGAGGTCCGAGTATAGCAGGTTGAGTCTCGAGCTTGTCTCTCCTGAAGACAATCACTCTCTCATGCCCAAGAAAACCTCCATGGAGGAAGAAAAGAAAGACAATGAAGCAGATGATCCTATCAATTTGTTGCTTGAGCAAGCTCTCACGCGACAGAGGGACGAAATGATGGAGAATTTTTCCCACATCCTTCAACACTTGCCAATAGAAATAGGCACATATTCATCAAAAAACCACTTTGGAAGCACCTCTCCTTTCAAGGTATAGGTTAATTTTGATATTCCCGTATTTGAAGGTCAAATAGATGCAGATTCCCTAGACAAATGGTTAAATCTGTTAGAAGGTTATTTCTCTGTTCATAATTTTTCCAACAGGGAAAATATCACCTTCTCACTCCCTAAATATCTCCCCCATTTCAAAAATTGGTGGGAAACTTACTGGGAGCAAAGTTCCACATAGGAGTCTGGAATATATGGGGCCGAGCCCACTTGGGATTTTTTTGTGGATGAGGTAAAGGAACAATATTACCCTATTGGAAACTATGAGTACTAGTACATGAGATGGACCATGCTATGACAAGAGAGGGGCCAAGCAGTTTCAGAGTTCACCAATACCTTCCATACCTTGCACACCAAGCTCGGTATCAAAGACTCCGAACGAAATTTGGTTCTGAAATACCGTGGGGCTCTACACATATACATCCAAACTGAAATGGATTTTCTGGACATATCATCACTCGGTGTTTCTTATCGATATGCTTTTAAAATCGAGCAAAAATTTAAGCATCAGAACAAATGGGAGTTCGGGTCTGCAGATCCGCAACAACCAAAATATGACAAAAATGACCCTAACAAGAAGTCTCCCGAAAACCAGTCCAACCCATAGGAAAAGAAGGGTCACGTGAAGACAAAGAAGGACACCGAAAAATGGTGTGATTTCCACAAAACACCCTGGCACAACACCGATGAATGTCACTCAAAACAATCATTGGTGGCCGAGATCAAAGACAAGGAGCCAAACCCTGATTCATAATCTGATTCTGAAAATAATGGTAAAAGACAGATCATCGACACAGACCCCACTGCTATTGTCGCGACCACAACAATTCAACCAGAAGAACCAACAGATCCTGAAGAGGGGGAGCACCTTTTTCATTCATAGATGTGGGTGAAGGGGACCCTGCCGCATTTTATTGTTGATAGTGGAAGCCAGAAGAACCTCATCTCAACAGAGGTCATGAAATAGTTGGTATTTTCGACAACACCACACCTGCAACCATACAACATCGGGTGGCTTTTCCAAGGACGAGATCTTCATGTCAGCCAACAATGTCAATTTTCATATGACATCCAATCTTTCAAGGATGAGGTATTATGTGATGTTGCCCCATTGGATGTCTGTGATGTTCTCTTGAGCCAACCATATATGTGGAGACGCCATGCTGTTTATGAGTCTCGACCCCATAGTGTCATTGTTACTTTGGGGGGTCATCTCTACAGAATACCAGAGGTAGTTCCAACTACTGTCCCACATAAACAGTTCCGCAAGGTAGTATCTCATACTACAAAATTCAAATTCTTCACAATTTGTTCAAAGGGCGAATAGAAGGATACTGCAACCACTACAGCCTCTACCCAAGCACCTTCTATCCAACAAAAGAAGGTTGAAAAGGTTGCAACAAAGTGTAAAGATTCCTTCTGCACACAGGAATCTCATGTAGCTAGACTGGTTAAAAATTTGCAACCCTTCCATCCACATGTTCGTGACAACCTTCAACAAGCTAAGAAACATAACTTCCCCAACAAGGCAAGCAACTCATCAAGATGCAGATTCAACAAACACTTTTCCCTCTCTCCCGAGCACTCAACGCAATGGAGACGATTGCTTCCTAAGGATGGAGGATTGATCCAGGTGGATATCGGTGACCACCCACCTTTTCCAACTGGCTCAAAATAGTTGTTTGGCAATTTTGGTAATTTACTATTTTTAGTAGTTTTTCAGGTCATCAACTTCCAGAGCCGTTTTGACGCCCTAAACGATGTTTTTTGGGCATGGTCCGGTTGGAAACTATTATCGTGATATTTTTTGCCAACTATTGTATTCCTCAGATATATCTTTCTAACAATCTATCATGCGCCCCAAACGAATATCGTATGCCAAAGTTACGCCCCCAGGAAGTTGATACACCAAACTACCCAAAACAGGGTCCACAAAACTGTTGGCTTTTCATCTTCTGGGGTTAGGGTTTTAGATTTTACTTATGTTAAAAAGGTATTTGGAGCCTCATTGTAACAATCATCTTCTAGCGAATGTGAGTAGTCATCACATCTCTTTAGAGATAGGATGCCACCATTCTAGCGAGTCTTTCATTCTGTATTTTGCAGTCTCTATACATTTCTTTCATTAATAGAAATCATGTATTACTGTATCTCTTTGTTTATGGTTGCATCTCTGATACGTTTATGTTATATTATTGGATATATGTGATATCTTTGTGCATTTCTTTATTATATCTCCACTCTCATTTCGTGCCGAAAATAATCCAGATCACTAGTTTCATTTTTTAACGAGCTTGAAATCAACAAATAAACTATGCTCAAATACCTCTACTTGATCATGGCTTCCAAGAGGACAATGCTCTGGAATGAATACATGTCAAGGGACAAACCCCAATCATGGCTTCCAAGATATCTTCGCTAGATGGAAAAATCACACTCTGGAAGGAATACACGTCGAGGGCTACGATAGGGGTAGAGAGGTTAGGCTCTAATAGTCCTATTGAAGAGATCACAATGTTTGTAGATTTTAACCTTGCATAATATTTACTGCAAACATATTTTTGGTAAAAGAACATAAAAGATACAATGGAAAATACAAACATTACACATATAATTTTCCCCTGGAAACCCAAACTGGGAAAACCAACATATTCTATATTCATTCATAGTGATACATTGTTTACAATACAATATACATATAGGAGCCAACGCCATAAAAAACCCTAACCCATTGACCTGGATTAGTCAAAAACCCTAATTCCTTAATAAAAAATGGAAAACCATCGACAAAAAACCATGTGCCGAAAAACCGCCCAACAATGGACACGAAAATAGAGGCAAAACGAAAAACGAGGAAAAATGTGACACATTTCCCGAGGAATTTTTTTATCTCAAGGGTGCTTCCCCTGAAGCCCCACATGGGGGGATTTCATCCCCTTGTACCCCCCAAGGGGGGGCCTAGCGAGACCCCCTCAAACCCCCCTGCACGCCCGACGCAACAAAGACACAACTACTCGTGTAAAGAATATACCACATACCCAATATTCTCCCACTTGTTGTTTTCTTTGCATACAGGGGGTTACAAGATTACATAGTCAATAATCCAGGGAAAAAATGCCCATGGATCCTCTACACCAAGAGAACTTCTCAATGCTCACATATTTTGTTAATGAATCTGCAACATTCTTCAAAGTGTCCACCTTCATCAACTATATTTTATTTTCTTCAGCCATGTCTTTCACAAAGTGATATTGAATATCGATATTCTTTGTCTTTGAATGATAAGCAGGGTTTTTCACCAGAAAGATTGCACTTTGACTGTCACAATCTATCCTTATAGATAGGTGTAACAACCCAATACTTGAACACAATCTTAGTAACCATACTGCTTCCTTACTTGCATGAGTGGCTGCCATGTATTCAACTTATGTAGTTGAAAGTGCCACTACAACCTGGCTTTTTCTCATCCAACTTATTGCTCCTCCAAACAGGTTAAACACATACCCACTTGTATATCTCCTACAATCTAGATCTCCAGCCTAGTTTGCATCCAAAAAGACATGTATATCCGCCACTCTGTGCAATCCTGGTCTTTCTTAGTAGAACAATCCATAGCTAGTAGTGCTACACAAATACCTAAAAACCCTTTTTACTGCTGTCCAATGCTCCTTCCCTGGTTTTGACATATACCTGCTCAAAACTCCCACTGCATGTGAAATGTCCAGTCTAGTACAAATCATTGCATACAACAAACTGCCAACTGTACTCGCATATGGAACATGAGACATGTCCTCCTCCTCTTCCTATGTCTTGGGACACTGATCCACATATAAAGTTACACCAATAGGAATAGGAACCTTGACTGGTTTACATTCCTGCATATTAAACCTTTGCAATATTGTCTCGACATATTTTCTCTGATTTAACCTAAGTTTCCTCTTCTTACGATCTCTTTTAATTTCCATGCCCAAAATGAAATTTGAAGCACCGAGATCCTTCATGTCAAATTTAGAGGAAAACTGAGTTTTCACATCCTTGATAATGTCCTTGTTGTTTCCTATCAACAACATGTCATTGGCTTACAAGACCAAATAAATCAAATGATCAACAATTAATTTAAAATACACATAATGATCCTCTTTTCTTCTTGTGAAACCAAGTCCCAACATATAAGTATCAAATTTTTGATACCACATCCTTGGTGATTGTTTTAAACCATACAAGGATTTTTCAACTTGCATACCATCTCCTTCTTTCCCTTCAAAACAAATCCTTCTGGCTACTTCATATAGATTTCTTCTTCTAGATCCCCATGTAGGAATGTTGTCTTCACATCCATTTGTTCTACTTCAAAATCAAATGCAACAATAACAAATAACATAAATCTTATAGAGGTTAACTTGTCAACAAGAGAAAAAATCTCACCAAAATCAATTCCTTCAACCTGGGAATAACCCTTTGCTACTAACTGAGCTTTGTATTTCTCCACTTTTCCTTCTGCATTCAAATTCTTTTTAAATACCCATTTGCTTCCAATGGGATTTCTTCCATTTGACAACTCTACTAGATCCAAAGCCTCATTCTTATCCAAGGCTACCATTTCTTCATCCATGGCCTTTTCCCATAGATTTCCATCCTCTGAATCCACTGCAAAATTTGAACGTAAATAAGATGGAATATACCTTTCTGGTAGCCTTCTTTCTCGAACAGATCTCCTCAATACTGGAGTATGAGGATCTTCTTCTTCTGATTCCTGTTCTTCTGTAGAGTCCGATTCATCATCCTTTAAATCAAATTCTATTTTCTTTGGTTCTTCCTTACTTGGTAGGACTTCCTATTTAACAACATCCTTCATTTCTCTGAATACCACATCTCGACTATACACTACCTTCTTAGTTTGATTCTCAACAAGATCCTTAAACTCTTTAAACTTGTCAAAGACTTCAGATTTCTTCCTAAGGAAATATATCTAAGTATTCCTCGAGAAGTCATTTATAAATGAGACATAGTACACACATTTTCCCAATGATGGGACTGACATAAGTCCAAAAACATCATTGCGAACTAGTTGTAAAATTCCGTCTGCCCTTGTTGCACCAGAGGGGAATCTTACCTGATTCTGCTTCCCATATACACAATGTTCAGAAATCAAAATCCAGAGAGAAGTTAGACATACCTTCAACCATACCTTTACCATGTAGTAGTCGAAGACCCTTCTCTCCGATATGCCCCAGTATTTGATGCCACAACATAACCTTTTCTCCATAGACTATAGGAGTTCTTTCTTATTCAACTCCAATATTAGGAACAATGGAACTATTACACCCATCACTAATAGTGCTTCCTTGCAACTTATACAAAGTTCCAAATTGAACTCCCTTCAACAACACCATTTCTCGTTGAACCATCCTGCAAGTTTCCTTTTTAGATATTTTTTTTACCCCTACATCGTCCATTTTTCTTACATAAATTCGGGGAAATCCTGGGATGTTCAGAAAACCAGGTAGTGTTCTAATCCTTCCATCTATGAGACTCAACTTGAATTTTCCTTGACCTATGATTCTAGTTGTTGAGTCATCACCTAGGAAAAAATTGCCCCCATCATACCTTTCATATTCATAGAACCACTCCCTATGGGGAGTCATATGAAAGGATGCACCTGAGTCAACCAACCATGCCTCATGATCTGCATGTGTGCTTGAAGAGGCCAAGTACAGATCCCCTCCTTTTTCCTTGGAGGTATTTTCTTATATAGAAGGAGATTCTTTAGATCCCTTCTTTTTCTCAAGTTTGGATCTACATTGCTTCTTGTAGTGCCCTTATTTTCCACATCTCCAACATACCTTTACAAACTTTTCAGGAGATTTAGATCTACCCTTAGAATTAGATCTCCCACTTGAGAACTTAGATCTATTTATTTCCTGGGAGCATCCTCTTGCAAATAATGCATCTGTGCTATTTCCTTCCATATTCTTTCATCTCATCTCCTCTGACAACAAGGATGAGGCCAGTTCATCAAACTTCAAGGAAGTTGTATTACTACCTATGGCCACAACTAGACTATCCCACGAGTATGGTAAATAACACAGTACACTGATACACTTATCTTCATATGAAATTTTGATCTCAACAAATACTAACTGACTTACCACAGTATTGAAGGCGTTCAAATGCTCTGCCACAGAGTCTCCATCTCTCATCCTCAGGTTATACAACTTCTTTCTTAGGAATAGTTTATTTACTAGGGACTTAGAATGATAAAACTTCCCCAACTTATCCCATAAATCCTTGGCTGTAGCTTCCTCTGGCACATTTAGTAATAATGAATCCGAGAGACAAAGTCATATTGTGCTCTTCGCCTTCCGATCCAACTTTTTCCAGTCATATGTTGAAGTTCCTATAGGTGTAGTACCTATATCTACTGCGATCCACTAATCTCAATCCACCAAAAAATCTTCCATCTTGAGCTTCCACAACTCAAAAATTTCCCATTAAACTTCTCGATATCCATTTTTGAATTGCTCGCCATTTCTTTTCACCTGAAAAATCAATACCACAGATCTCCCACTGTAACAAGGCTTATCACAGTTCTGAGCCAAACCCTTGACCACAAAGGCGTTCCCCTAAAGCCAACAAATATCTGATACCAAATCTCGATTTTAACCTTGTACAATATTTACTGCAAACAAATTTTCAGTAAAAGAACACAAAAGATACAATGGAAAATACAAACATTACACAAAGATTTTTCCCGTAGAAACCCAAACCGGAAAAACCAACATATTCTATATTCATTCATAATGATACATTGTATACAATAAAATATACATTTAGGAGCCAATGACATCCAAAACCCTAACCCAATTACCTGGATTAGTCAACAACCCTAATTCCTTAACTGGAAATAGAAAACCATCGGCAAAAAACCATGTGCCAAAAAACCACCCATAATGGACACGAAAATAAAGGCAACACGAAAAACGAGGCAAAAATGAGACAGTTTCTTGAGGCAATTTTTTTTTCGGGGGCACTGCACCCGAACCCTCACATGAGGGGATTTCGTCCCCCTACACCCCCCAAGAGGGGCCTATGAATGAAAGCTATTCCATGGTAACTATGCTTCCATTGTGAGGGAAACGTATCATTCGAAAGACAGTGGACACAAGAGCCTTCATAGCATAAACATAGTCTCTCCCGAGGATAAAATTAAAATCCAAGGGGTCATGTACTACCATCACATCAATATAGACAATTTTTCGTCCTAAAAGAAACAAAAAATTGAGGAAGGATCCCTAAAGGTTGACTAGGCCTTTTGTTAAAAGCCAACATATTTTGAGTCATCAGTGCAAGTGGAGGAGAACCTAAAGCTTTCCAAGCAATGGTGGATAAAATACTAAATGATGCACCTTCATCAACAATAGTCAGAGGAACGTCCCTACCAAAAACCTGAACAATGATTTGGAAAGGTATATAGGAAGGGAGATGGGATTCCAACAGTGCACCCCAATTTAAAAGAATGGCCTCATTACTCGGAGGGGATTCCGTTGGGACGAGTGAAGTGCCCCTTTCTCTAGAAGAATTCATAATAACAAGAAAGACCCTAGGGACATCCTCACTCTTCAAAGGAGGAGTGGGATCGACCAAGGGTGGTATTGGATTGACCTCTTTAATTTCACTCTCCAAGGGAAGAGTGGGATCGATTGAAGGTGAAATTGAATCGATCAATTGATCAACCGACTCAACTGATGATGGAACCAGATGGATCACCTGATCAACCAAATTGACTGATGATGGAACCAGATTGACCAGTTCATTAACCAATGGCAGGTTGGGAGATGGAAGTTCTTGCTGGACATCAACAATCTTTTCCAACATATGTGAAGCCTCATCCATACTGTTATAACCCTATAGTTCATAGGATCATCTGTTGATTGGAAAATTTTCACTCTGGATGTATTTTGGCTCGCAAATAATATTTATTTCTGCAAATTATTTTCAAGGAAAGGAAAAGAAAAGAAAATTCATGATTGTTGACGCTGAGTGGTGTCTCCTAACCCCATGGAGACAAAAGAAAGGGAAGCAGTGCACACAACCCACAAAAAGCACTAAGCCTAAGTTTTTGCTGCATTCGCACCTGGAGAATAAAGAACGTGCTTAGATCGATGGTCGATCTAGTGATGCATAGATCAATGACTGACAGTAGATTCTGGACCCCCTCGATTGTTCTACTTTTAACGGTGGGGGGGGGGGGTTCAGAATGGTGACTAACAAGTGTGCACAGATCCATGGTCATCATGAAAGCGCGCAGATGGATGGTCTACAGGCGATTTCGGACCCCCTCGACCATTCT
>ML835903.1:9178-21921 GCA_009831015.1 Picea engelmannii | reverse complement strand
GGCCTAGGTAGACAACTAATCAGTCATATATCATGGAAGGAAAGTCTCCCAACAAGTATTTGATGCTCTGAGTGCATCACTTTCATTTTTTATTTTCGCAGAGTGTAGAGCAGAGAGCCCAATGAAGAGTGACCATAAATCCTAGAGCAATACAATTTTCAGTGAGTGTGTGCCATCCATTCAACGCATGCAACCCTATGATGAGACCAGAGTAGAGCGTGGGAGTACATCAAGAAAATAGAGCCAAGAAGTCGACCATGACAATGGATTCCAAGAGCAATCCCAAAACACAAATGAAAGTCAAAGCAATAAAGGGCTAATAGGTAGCCAAGTCCGAAATCCCTCCTGAGGTGAATACCATAGGACCCATGTGAGGGATGGTTCCCTACCTCAAATATATAGATTATTACCTACAATATGAGGCGTAGTTCCCCGAATTGTGCTTTGATGCATACATAGAGGTTATTCCATGGGCTGAGGGAAGACCTAAAGTGATCACCTAGGAATGGGCCAAGTCCCTTTACAAATCAAGGATAATGAAATTGTTGTATTTCCCTTGTTTTGGGCGCATCTCGTACATCAATTCGTGTTCCCAATTCTCACTCAACTAGTTGCATGGAGGATTCCTTTGGCTAGATTGTGCCTACCAAGTCAATATTAGTATCATACGCCAAGTCTTGGGCCTTCTTGAAAAAGGGGAGGATCCAAAGCTAAGGATGTCATGCAAGAGGTGTACACAAATTATGGGCTTGATCTAGGTGGATCTTGGTGGCCAACCACCTTTTCCACCGAATCAACATTTTTGAACCTGTGGTTTTGATAAACCATCATATTCACACTTTTGACAGGGAATGTCATGTAATGCCATCTCCATTTTTTAATTACAACCATCATGTAATGATTTCTTAGTGGTCTTATGTACATGACTATAGCATTAGTGCACCAAATCCCATTATAAATATGCAGTTAAGATCACTTTGGATAGAGTAGTATTGGGAAGGGTGACCTCCCATGAAATCCTAGTGTTTACATGCCTACGAAATTTTTTAAACTTAGACCAATTTATCCCACATGCATCATAGGAATTATTCTCCTCTCACTCTCTCATATATATTTGAGGTGAGGGAGGTCCTTCAAGCATGCAATGGAGTGTGATGTAAATATTGTTGTGAATGAAGCCTAACCAAAATCTCTTTCTCTTGAGAGATAAGCTAGCCCATTCTAGGAAATTTGTGTTCTATAGTGTTTTTCTATTTTATTCATTAATAGAAGTTGGGTTTCACCATATTTCTATGTTTCTGCTATATTTTCATTTGTATATCATTTCATTCTTCATATAATTTGGATTGGTGGTATCAAAGAAGTATACTCCTTGTCATTTCTCAGAGCATGTCCCCGACTAGGTCAGGGTATAGAGAGTTCAATCTTGAGCTTGTTTTGCTTGAGGACAATGAATCTCACCATCCCAAGCGACCACTCATGGGGGAAGAAAAGAGAGATGACATAGCGGTAGATCCTTTCAATATGTTTCTCGAGGAATCCCTCATGTGATAGAGGAATGAGATGATGGACAAAGTCCTTCACTGAGATCCTTCGACAACTACCGATGGTAGTCGAGGCATCTTGAACACGAAAACATTTTAGAGGTACGCCACCCTTCAAGGTACAAGTTAATTTTGATATTCCCTTATTTGAAGTCCAGATAGATGTAAATGCTCTAGAAAAATGGTTGAATACACTAGAAGATTATTACTTTGTCGAAAATTTTTCTGACAGCTAAAAGATCACCTTTGCACTTTGTCAGGAAATTATATGGTAATAATTCGATACATTAATTATCAATCCGATTTTGTAAACTTAAGAAGTACTAGACACAATATATGTAGAAGGAACATCAAAGACACACCTTTCCTTAATAAACTATGAATCAAACTCTCATAACTGGTTGGTCATCTAATAATGAATATTCTAAGGTAGAATTGTAGGTTGACCACATATTTTTATATTCAAAAATAGTCCATTGGATTCACTTTGTAAGTTAGATGAAAAACCCTTAATTAAAAAATATAAACACCACAATTGAGAAACTAATAAGTGCAAGCAAGATTTCTATCATGAGAAGTTGTCAACCAATGAAGAATTAGTGACAAATAAGTGCATAGATTGCAGATTTGAAAATTATTTGTTCATAGAATCACAATTCAAATTGACAAATAAACAAACATGAGAATCCTATTCCAACAAGAATTAGTTTAACCACACAACATGAATAAAACAATGACATCAACCAAGTAACATTACTACATAATTATATCACACTTGCTACAAGAATTGAACTGTGAAATTATATCAGCAAACGAAGTCACACTTTATTCTAATACAAAAATATAACTAACTAGGGTGATACTCCTGAGATGAAGGGGGCCCCAGCTTCCTTCATAAGTATTCCCACTACGCACCTATAAACTCAAAGATTCAGAAGATGAACACACATAATCTTGTCTTGTATTTCATTAAAAAACATAGTATAGGTATTGAACAGAGTTTCGGTCTTGCCTCCCTCTTATCATTGCTATCAATCTATATATCCCCCCACGCACGAATGCCTTTGATACTTATACAATTACATTTAAATCATAATGGTATTTCTGGGCATCTAATCCCATACAAAATCTACTAAATATAGTCAGGACATTACAATATCAGATTCAGACAAATCAATAAATAAACATAATTACGTAATTGGTCATCTCATTATGATTTCATGACCGAAGGTATTAAATCACAATATACTCATGTGCTACATGATTTGGTTGGAGTGGTGACCATGAATAAAATTCTCATTGTTGGAGTTTTGGCTGATTTAGACAACATATATCCATATGTGCATGTTTCTCCATAAAACCCACATACTTGAATTAGCTAGGAAGTTTGGAAAGTATCCTAATCGCCCAGGCAGTTATAGGATCCTGTTTAACATGCTACAGGAACATTCCAGTAACCTCATCAACTTGAAAAATTAAACATATCTTATTCATTAAACAAGGAAAATGCATAACTTAGGCTAGAATAATTAACTTCGAGTAAAAAATGAACTTTGAACACAAAAAGGAAAAATATATGTCATCACGAGGTAATAAGATGGGTAAATGGAAAGGTAAATGGTAAAAAAAATATCCTATAGATTTTACCAAATACATTAAAACAAGGATCCTACATCTCCCCCATGCCTGAGGAGTTACATGTCCTCATGAAAAATTGGACCTTATTCATCTCCAAAATATAATTCCCAAAATTGTTGATACTCAGATCAACACAACAAGTTATTTGTTAGGCTTGGATGACCGCATGAGTAAATACATTAAGTTTAGAAGTCCCTGGTTGAAGCCTTTCAAGCTTGGTCTTGAGTCTTTGATTCCACATACTAAGTTTCTTAGCTTTCCTATACCATAGTTGGGCCTTCCATAATGACTTCTTGTTATCCTTTTTCAACTGAGAAATATCCTCTTAAAATATGACACTGGAATCCTTCAACAACTCTTTTTCACTCTTAATGTACCTTTCTACAACTTCCATCTCCCTAATTTTCCTCTTTAGTTTACAAATCTTCTTATCATTCCTTGTTGGGTTGGCAATACCAAGCGTTGCGTCAACCAAATTTTCTCCTAAGATTTCACTTTCTAGTAAACTATCCGATTGAACCTCCTCAACAATATTCCCCACATTAGGGCTATCATGCAATTCATTATGTTTTTCTGACTGCTCACACACAATTATCATTTCTCCAGAAATCTTTGAACACTTTTTCTTGGGAGGGTTTTCAAATATTACCTCCTTCTCGACTACCTTATGAATTTGACTTGATCCTTCAACGAGTTTGGTGGCCTGACTCCTCATCATCCTCAGTGGAGTAGGTGTCACTGAAAATTCCCTGCATCTCTGTGTAGTTGGATTCTTATGACTTGTGATAACCTAAATGTCTTCATCCATTTCCCCGAACTCAGGGCCAACCTCGTTCTCTTCTTTCATTCCCGATTCCTTATTTTTTCTCAGGTTCCTCTTTGAGTTCTTCCTTGGCCTCTTTAGGCTCCTCTTCGTCCTCTCTAGGCTCCTCTTAAGCCTCTTTAAGTTCTGCCCCTACTTCTTCAGGTTCATGTTCCTTTTCTACTACTTGAGGTTCCCCAAACTGATTTCAGGCTAAGAAATATTCCCAAGTATCATTCTTCTTCCTTATCTCATTCAAAACCAACCGTTTTACAAGGTCATGATGATGTAGGTTTCGATCCATCATACCACCATAGAATTTATTCTATGCGGTTGCTACCATATTTGTCAATGACTTCCCTAAAATGTAAGTCAAGTTGAGCTTTTGAACTTTAAAGTGAAATAGGAGTCTGATATGGTAAAGTAAGGTCAGGCTGAAGCGACCTTCACACATGATTTATTTTAGTAACACGATCAAAAGGTTCCAATATCTTCTTTTCAAAAGACATCGTGACATCCCCTTAGACCATTCTGGTTTCATGCTAGTTGACTTCAGGAACGGGGCCTAGCTCACTTTTTCAATTTTCCTGGTCTTGAACCAACAATTTCGGCACCACATGAGCTCTGTTTCCTGTGAAATGGAGTCTTCTGATACTGTGAGTTCCAAATCCCCGATAATTTCCTTGTTTCTGTCGAACCCTAATGCAAATTCTTAGGTGACTTCTGCATTATTCCCATTGTATTTCAAGAAGAAATGTAGCCAACCTGAGTTATCTACCTTCCTCCTACATTTTGGGTGTGCTTCCAATAGCTCCACTCTGTTGCATTCAACTATGAGTGCGCTCCTCATTTTTTCTCATGACAAGGAGATGTAGGGTTTGAATGAAAATGTTTGATTCAGTCTAACTAGGAGGGGTTTTACAATACAATGGAAAATTGAAGTTTAAACAAGAATTGATGGGTTAATCACGATCATGACGATTACATATTCATGATCTGATTTAACAGGTCAAGTAAGGTAATGATCAGAATGAAGGGTTTTGTAATGATGATGATTCATGTGGATGGCGATGGCGGATTGTGCAATGATTCTGAATCAAAGTATTTGAAAGGTGATCAATTTGGTGCATGTGTGATAGGATCATAGTTTAACACATTTGAATTCAAGGGTTTCCATAACATTATACTTTCTAAATTTAATGAAAATAATAAATTTTAATACATTTCCCAAGTTTTGATTACTTGTATTTACCTTACCTCTTTGTAGGACTATACTTCTTATGAAGTTCTGATTGATGTTGTCTGGTGCAAGGATTTTGTTATGGACTAGAAATTTATAAGCAAACTCTATATTTTGGATTGCTACAAGAAAATTAGGATAAACCTATAGTTTTGGCAACAATCTACCTGTACCCTTGACTTCATACTGTCCCTATGCTGTTTAGGAACAAATCATATTAACCAGAATGGAGATTTGATGTTTTTATTTATTTACCCCAAAAATGATACAAAAAATGTGAGAACTAGAACCATTGTATACTAATAATCCCGGAAATGAAATGCTACTGGAACATGAACACAAACAAGAATAGAAACAACTACTAGAGGGAATGAAAACTAAATGATGCATGCTTTATTATTGTGGCTGAACTAATACAAAATATTCATCCTTACCCTCTTTCTGTACAATCACTTCCATTTGAATAAAGTTTCTTGAAGTTGAACATGGAGGGGAATTGTTGGATTAACAACCATTAATGGATGCCGCTAACTAACGTGATATTGATCACCAATAATGTCAATGAGCATCAAGGTAATTCAATGCATATTGTCAATCATGAATGGATGTGTTGAAGTCGAGTAACTTGCAGGGTTTAACAATCAAGAGGAATTGATGCATCCCCACTGTTGTAAGCAAGAGAACTTGTCATTGAGGCATACAAGTTCCAAGGAATTATTACAATCTATGATCTCAGAACCCAGATAAAGAGCTAGAGTCAATGGATCACGATTACTAGAAGGAGGGACTTAATTAATCTCCCATCATCCAACGCAAGAACCATACAATCATTGAAGAAATTAGGAAAACCAAAACACCACAAGAGATTTTATTTCGGAACCTCACCAATTAGGAGCTTGGTTTTCAAGTAATGTTTTGACCTAGTTGCACCAGAACTTCTATCTTTCAAAACTGAGCATTATTTTTTTCTTTTATTTTTATTATTTTTATTTATGTATTTATTGTTTTTCTTTTTTTTGATTGAAAATAGAAGGAAACTAGGAAGAGGAAGGATGTGGGGAAACCCCCTCACCTACCATTTGCATTTCATCTTGCTCCATAATATCTTTGACAAAATCCCCCTTATATTTGGGATTTTGATATAACTTGAGCCTATGCCCATTAAAAAAGAAGGAGACCTTCTCATCATCTATAGTTCAAATATTAACATATCCATTGTTGAATACAAATTCAATATCATAGGGGCCAAGCCAATGGGTATCAAACTTCCCCTTGAAGTCCTTAAATATGGAGTCAAACAAAAGTAGCCAATCACCTACCTTGAATGATTTCTTCTTAATGAATATGTTGTGGAAATTTTCCCTCTATTGTTGGATGGGATCAATATGTTGGAAGGCATTCTGATGCATCTTGTCCAACTCATTGAGTTGAACAATTCTTTCCTTCTCTTCCTTGTCCAGGTCCATCCCGAATTATAATTCCATTCTAAAGGTTTTGATATGAAATTCTATGAGAGGAAGAACCTGTTTCACATACACCAACTCATATGGGGAAAAACCATTAGTACTCCTCCATGTTGTCTTGTAAGCCCATAAGGATTTTGGAAGCCTTTCTGACCAATCCTTCTTGTGTAGATGCACTGTCTTTGTCATAATTCCTTCCAAAACTTTATTTGTTTACTCCACTTTCCCATTGTCTTGTTGGTGATATGGAGAATATTTCTCGTGATTAATGTGATAATTTTGAGTAATGGCTTGTACCAACTTAGATGTAAACTGAGTTCCTTGGTTAGGAACAATTTCTCTAGGTATCCTGAAACAAGTAATAATAACTTCAAATGGGAAATCCACTACTATTTTTTTCTGTTGCCTTGAATAAAGCCTTTGCTTCCACCCATACTTCTTACCTTTTGATGGGAGGTTGATCGGTCCTACAAAGTCCAAGGCCATTTTTTCAAAGGGTCTTATAAGAACTTGTGGTTGAAGTGGAATCTCATCTGCTGGAATTGGAAGACCCATCTTTTGGCAACTATCACATCCTCAAACATATTTTTTGACATATCGAAAGAGAGTAGGACAAAAGTATCTTAAATGGAGGACCTTGTAATATGTTATTCTATCTGTGAAGTCACCCCTGCAAGATTCATCGTGACATTATTTTAGGATTTTTAACATATCATCCCATCTCACACATCTGTGAATAATCATATCAGGACTAGTGTAAAAGAGATCTCCCTTAATCTGGAAGTATGGAGCACTCCTTTTAACAACCCTCTTCCTTTCCTTGGGTGAAAAATATGGTGGTAGATTTACTATAGTAAGATAATTGGCTATGTCTGTGATCCATGGTGAATTAGTAGATATACCAAATACATTTTCATCCAGAAAAATATCATCAACAATAATATTCTCACCTTTAGTATCAATCCTAGAAAGGAAGTCTACTACATGATTTTCCTTACTCAACCCGTCCATGATGGCGATGTCGAATTCCTGGAGTAGTAACATCCATCTGGTGATCCTTCCATTCATAATGGTTTTTTTCATCAAGTACCTAATGGTAGAGTGGTTAGGATGAATAAAGACTTCATACCCAGTGATGTAATGCCTGAATTTATTAATTGCGTAAACTACTGCAAGGAACTCTTTCTCAGTCATAGTGTAATTTAATTCAACTGGAGCTATATTCTTTCTTATGAAATAAATAACATAAGTTAATAGATTTTACTTTTGACCCAATGTGACTCCTATAGCCGAATCAGATGTATCGATCGAGATGTGGAATGGGAGGCTCCAATTTGGTCCTCTCAATACTTGGGCTAAGGGGAGATTTTCCTTGAGCACATCAAAGACATGTTGACATTTATATTTTCAATAGAATTCAGTATCTTTTGCAAGCAATTTGAATAGGGGCAAGGCTATCTTCATAAAATTTTCTACAAATCGTCAGTAGTAGCTTGCATGGCCTAGGAAGCTTTGGAATCCCTTTTGATTGGTTGGAGGTGGAATTTCGGCAATTACTTCTATCTTGGTTGGATCTACCTTTATTCTTGCAGTAGACACATGGTGACCTAACACAATCCCTCTAGTGATTATCATAAAACATTTATTGTTTCTTAGTGAAAGATTTGTCTCTCCACATCTTTTCAAAACATTTTCAAGATTAATTACAGCTTCATCAAAAGAATCAACTGTCACAACAAAGTCATCCATATATATATTTCCATACATTCATGTAACAAATCAAAAAAATTACCAAGTATTGCCTGTTGAAATGTTGTTGGTGCATTGCATAAACCAAAGGGAAATACCTTGTAAGTGTATGTCCCCCAAGGAAATGTACAAGTTGTCTTGTCATGGTCCTCTGAGTTAATCTAGATTTGGTTTTATCCACTGAATCCTTCCAGAAAATAAAAGTATTCCTTTTTGTCTAGTGTGTCTAGAACCTGGTCAATAAAAGGTAGGGGGAAGTGATATTTTATAGTGGACTTGTTTATCTCCCTATAGTTTATGTATACCTTCCATTTCACGTTATTTTTAGGAAAGATCACTAATGGTGACACTCATCCACTGTTCGAGATGGGATAAATGAAGCCAACATTAAAGAGTTTGTGCAGTTCGTCCTTCACTACTTCCCTCAAGGCTGGATTCATTCTTCTCTATGGCTCTCTAACATGAGTGGCTTATTTTTTTAATATAGATGTGATGGATGCATATGTATGGGTGAATGCCTTTCATAATAGTATATTCCCATGCAAAGGTCTCATAAAAGTTTCTTAAACCTAGATTAATTTTCCTTCCTATGTACTGTATAAGGCATAATTTACGTTTAATGTTTTCTCAAGAAAAATTTCAACACTCTTATAACTAGATTAAAAAATTGAATGTACTAGAAATACCGATGAAAAAGTAGAGGATAGTTATTCTTTAGTGCAATTTTCTTTAAAATTATGTTAAAAACGACAATCAATGGTGGATTTAATGTGAGATGATGACTTCCCCCCAAAATATTGTAGGAGATTTGGATTATTAATGTGATGATTAATTCGATTTTCGTTAGTATTTTCCTTAAATGATCCAAGTGGAAATCGGTGGCCATCCATCTCTTCCATCAAATCACCATGGTAATTGTTTATTTTTACCATTGGGAATATACACCCATAGTATTTAGTGGGAAAAAGAATAGCAATAAATGGAGAAAAGCCATGTACGTATTTTTGTTTTTTAACCCATGGAATTCACCCATGGTATTTGAAAAACAAAACACATAACAATTAAATAATGAAAAGACATGAACAAATAACAATTAAATAATGAAAATACACGACTCCTATGAGGACCCCATAATTACTATATATATGAGCCTCTCATTGTAAAGGATATCATTCTGTTCATGATGTAGTTCTAAGTATTCTTCCATTTAATAATAAAAGTTAATTTCTTTCCATATTATTTTCCTTATTTGATTTTGTCGCATTTACTCTATTTTGTCACATTACTTTCCTATTTCCCATTTCATTCCTTTTACATTCTAGATCAGTGGTATCAGAGCACTCTAATCCTCGTCGTTCTTAGTGCATGTCCCCGATGAGTTCAAGGTATAAAGAGTTGGGTCTCAAGATTTTTTCTCTTGAGGACAACCGCTCTCGCTCACCCAAGCAACCTCCCATGGCGGAAGAAAAGAGAGACGATGGAATGAGAGATCCTATCAATATGTTTCTTGAGGAATCCCTCACACGACATAGGGATGAAATGATGGAGATTTTCTCCCAAATCCTTCGACAATTGCCAACAAAAACAAACACATCTTCGTCAAACAAGCACTTTGGAAGCATCGCCTCTTTCAAGGTACATGTTAATTTTGATATTCATGTGTTTGAAGGTCAGATAGATGTGGATGTTTTGGAAAAGTGGTTAAACCTGCTAGAAGGTTATTTATTTGTACATAATGTTTCCGATAGTTATAAGATCACCTTTGCACTCTTTAAGGCCACCCCCCATGTCAAAAATTGGTTGGAAACTTACTGTGATCAAAATTCCACAGAAGAGTTTGGAATTTCTGAGGCCAAACCCACTTGGGAATTTTTTATGGATGTCGTTAAGGAACAATATTACCCTATTGGAAACTATGATGATCAATACATGATATGGAACACACTATGTCAAGAGAGGGGCCAAACAATGCTAGAGTTCACAAATACATTCCATACCTTACACACCAAGCTAGGTATCAAACACTCTAAGCAACATCTAGTTCTAAAATACCACGAGGGTCTACATAGGTACATCCAAACAAAAATGGAGTTTCTAGACATCTCATCAATGGGAGATGCTTATCGATATGCTGTCAAAATCGAGCATAAATTTAAGCAACATAACAAGTGGGAGTTTAGGTCTGCGAATCCACAACAAACGAAGTATGGTAAAGACAACCATAACTCAAAGAACAATCAACCTCAAGACAACGAATCCAAGCCGCATGAAAATAATGGTAATGGGAAGATGAAGAAGGACACTAGAAAGTGATGCGACTTCCACAAAATCCCTTGGAACAATACCAATGAATGTCGCTTGAAACAATCATTGGTGGTCGAGCTCAAAGAAAAAGAACTGAGACCCAACTTTGAATTTGATTCATAAAACAATAAAAGGAAACACATCATTCATGCAGAACCCATTGCTACAATCACGACCACAACAATCCAACCAGAAGAACTAGAGGAGCCTAAGGAGGGGGAGCGCCCCATCCATTCAAAAATGTGGATGAAGGGCACCCCACTGCATTTCATTTTTGATAGTGGAAGCCAAAAGAACCTCATGTCAGCAGAGGTCATCAATTAGTTGGATTTGGAGACAACACAAAACCCACAACCACACAACATTGGGTGGCTTCACTAGGTACGATATCTTCGCGTTAACCAACAATGTTTCTTGTCCTACAATATCAATCCCTTCAAGGATGATGTATTTCATGATGTTTCCCCACTGGAATTATATGATTTTATTTTATTCCAACCATGTTGGACACACCTACGAAACTTAGAGGGGGGCGTGAATGAGTGTGGGGATCTTTTTCCCAAAACTTCCCTCTTACACAAAACTCATTAGTTAACATTCGAAATTTACTCATTACTCATTGTTGTCATTAATAATCACTTAGATGTGAATACATATCAACAACATATATCAGTAATATATCATCAACAAATCATCTCCACAAGGAAGACAAGGAACACAAGATGTATGTAAAATTTTTCTTTTTATTATGGACTTCAATCCGAGGGTTTTTCATCAACAACTGAATAGGGTACAACTTTACAAAATCACCAGCTATATATGCAAGACTCAACTTACATTCTCAGCACCAACTGAGATGAGGCAACAATCCTCAACAGATATCAATTTGTACCATAAACAAGTGCATCAACCATGCACCAACCTGTACCAAACAACCTGTAATCAACCTGTACCATAAACAATTGCATCCAACCATGTACCAAGTATATATCAATCATGTGTCAACTACTCATCAACAATGACTCATCAATATGTACCAACATCATCAAATATATACCTCATATATGTGCCAACTCATCAACTACTTGTCTCAACCATGACTAGTTTTGGATTAGTCAACAACCCTAACTTGAAATAATCATAATTTTGTACCTGTAATGAATAAATATCTGAAATTGATACAAAATGTTCTTCATTTTATTTTGTGCAATTCCTCCAAGTTTCACTACTTGGAACCTCTCATAAAAGGAGTTATAGAAAAAATGTCATACCTTGCTGAATTCTGGCTTATTCTAGAGAGCGACCTTGTAGAGAGTGCCCCACACAGAATATTTGTTGAATCGATCTGAAAATGTTACAAAGAATACTAAAGAATACAATCTAACCAAAAACATTGGTCTCACTGAATTTTGATCTGTTATGAAGAAGTTATGACGTTTTTACCTGAAACACCTGTTTTAGACTAGTTTCAGGACTAGCCACAAACCCTATTTTCCATGGAGTGTATCTCCAAAAATACAATGGCCCACAAGATTAATTTATTACCACAAATACTTGGATATATGTTTTATCAATGGCATATAAATCTCATGGTCTGAATCATTATATAAAAAAAGTTATTACGAAAATGGTGACATGACCTGTAAATAACATACCTTAGAAAACATCATGAAAAGAATTTATACTCCATTGAATTCCGACCCTCTTTTCTTCACCTTCCCTCTGAAATTCAGCTTAAATATCCTTTGGTTACCTCATTCACCTATGGATCTTCAATATTCTCAAGTGTTCCACACCAAAAATGCTCAAGAAGCTCTCACAAGAAGCTCTCCACCAATACTCCCAAAGATATTCTCACAAGAAGCTCTCCATTGATCCACAAAAAGGATGATCTACAAGAGACCATTGCTATATTATTTATACTTTCATCCTCTAGGTCACTTAACCCATTTTTAGGTCACTTAACCCATTTCTAGGTCACTTAACCTATTTTCCTTATTTTA